>CM053265.1:65377568-65597781 GCA_028583415.1 Protea cynaroides
AAATTTTGGCCGAAACCACCGAAATTTCGATTTTGAGCCTGGCCGAAACCAGGCACGAAACCGAACTTACGATCCTTGGTGGATTGCCATTACCTGATATTTGCCTCAAATATGTACACTCATCATTTACATATAATAACAATTAAATAGACTCATAAAAATAATAACTTAATTTTAAACCATAACTAACTATAGGAAATGAATTTGACTAAAAGAGTAGATATAGATCTCTCACATTATCATGTAACTTCCTAAATTATATTATTATCTGTTAAACTTAATTGCAACATTGAACAAAATGATGAGTACAACGGAACACCATTCTTTCCAAAAGCAACATCGAAATATACTCTTTTATGAACCACTACTCATTCCAATGGAAAATGCCACTGAGAATAATCCTATGTACACCTAATTAAACTCATTGAACAAGCATGACTGAAATTGAAACCAAGAAAAAAAATATATAAAAAAAATATAATTACAAGAAATAATATATATGCATGGTCTCCAAACTTTTGGGCATTTAAGAGTGTCCCACATAGCTTTAGTGGCATTCAGCAACTTCTAAAATATCTGATTCAAGAATATATTAATGGTCAGAAAAGGGAACAAGAATCCTAACACAATCTCTAAGAAGCTAATATTACCTTTTTATAGTCAAAGTTGGGTATATGAGGTTCACTAAGAACCATCCAACCAAAAAGACTAGTGCAGGAGGTATATTCAGCAAACCAATCACACCTTATCAAGAAAGAATTTAGAAGGCTGTCAGCAACTACCAGTTCCAGCTAGTCACCAAAGGAATTGAAAAGAAGCTAACCTTAGGGCCAATTAGATGAACAAGAAAGCCACTGACCACCAGTGGTTGTTCCACGTACCCTTGAAAGCGCTGCAAGGGATGCTGCACTTACCTGGACTGGAAGGGATGTTGTTGCAACCGATGAGACAATATCTTTTGAGCAACCCTATTAGAGCACCAATGGAGGAACTCAGTCCACACAAGCTTTGCATGTCAGGAGCAAGTGAATGATGAGTTATACTATTTTGAGCCACACAAGCATCTATTATAACATCTGTTACAAGAAATAATATAGAATAGACACAGTATAAAGGAAATGGCAATATAATTTGCTCAAGAAAAAGAGGATGTGTTATTAAATGTCAAATGGAAGCAATGGCCCCACCAGAAAATTAGGAAAATAGAGTAGTAATTAAAATTGAAGACATTGTTTGGCCCAACAATTTAAAAGAAGTTAACACAATCACTTACCGCAAGGCCAGTAATAGGGCCACAAAGCCAAATAAGTGAAGAAAAGGCATGCTCTATTCCAAGAGTCTGCATCAATCAATTAACCAAGAGCATAATTAATATCATAATTAAGTTCCCAAAATAAATAGAGAGAATAATAGAATAGACATATGAAATGAGATAAATTTACTCACTAAAAAAACAAGTGTGTTGTACCATGAAGGGAAAAAAAAGTAAGATGCCAAATAAACCTCAGGAGAAGTCAATATGAAAAGAGCTGATGGCAATTAGGACTGCTAGGAGGGTTATCACAATGAACCTAGTAGAGAACATATCCACAAGCTAGCAAGATGAAGCAACAAAATGATCAAGTGAGAGTAAATGTTGATGCATTGGATCAAGTGAGTAAATGTTGATGCATTGGATAGAAGCTGTAAGTCACAGTAAAATATAAGCTATGTGTGTGTCTATAGATGGTCATGAAAATAATACATGAAACCCAACAGGAAAGTTTATAATCAAGCAACATCAGCTAATAAATAATAGAACTACATTTCAGCATAGTAGGAAATATGCATATCCTTAGAACAGGGTTTTCTAAGATGGCACCCAAAATCATGGACACAGCAGTAAAGACTCCAATTTGCAAGAGAAACTGTGTATTAAGAGCAGCACTCAGGGATGTAATCTGTGTTATCTGAGCCTTGTCCGAGATGTCGGCACCAACACTAGATAGTGCCTAAAACAGAAAACAGAATGTGTTTCAGTTACAAATTATATAAGGGGGGAATAATTTTAAGTTCCAAGAAATTCCCAAAATGAAGTTTTATTGACAATACAAAGAATTAAATATGGTAACTTTAAGGAATCAGAGGTAAAAGATGGAAGTATGTATAGTTGTCCATGTAAATAGAAGACATGCTTGACAGATGTATTAAACTATTAAAAAGGAAAAGACAAGAATGGTCCTACAGATATGGCCAACTGCAAAAGGGAAAAGACAAGAATGGCAATCATGACTCTTCAATCCTGAAATATTCCTCTCCTTTACTTGAATAAACTTTGAAATATTTCCAGCATAACCATCCGAGACTTTCACTCCTTTCAAAACAATGCAGAACACTTATTTCTCTTCTTTAGACAAAGTGTTGCTTGCAGGTGGTATAAACATTTTTTTCTTTCCCTCAATCATCTTTGGATGAAGAGCTGGCCGTATTTTCATCTCTTGTAAGTCTAGTCAAACCTTGGTGTTGTCTTTTGTTTTACCCTTTAAATCCAACAATGTTCCAATGACACAATCACACACATTCTTTTCAATACGCATGACATCTAGATTGTGACGGATGAGATTATCTTTCCAATAAGGGAATGCACAGTCCCTCGAATTTTCAATCCAACTCCTATCCATTTGATTTGCTATGTGTAGAACCGCAATAAATTTATACACTATTGTGATGACTATAAGATAGAACCTGCATGAGTATATAATATACACCTACATAAAGAAATTAAACCTGTCTAATCAGTTTACTACCTAATTATGCATGATTTTACCTAGGGGTGCAAGTTTTACCCTGACAACCCGAACCCGTCCAGGCCCGCCCTGAACCCTGGCAGGGTTGAACCCGGCCCGAACCCTGACAGGGCTGGGTTAGGGTTTAATTTTGTACCAACCCTAGCAGGGTTGGGCTGGGTTAGGGTTGACCCCCTGGGTTGAACCCGACCCTGTATATATTTGAAAATATTTATATAAATATGTATTTATTTGAATATATATTATTATATATACATATAATTTATAAAATTATAAACCCTCAAACTAAAACTACCTAATCAGATTCAGCTAGCCCTAATCGACCAAAGGGCAAACCGCGATCGGATTGGAATTTTCTCAGAGGCAGAGCATCTTTTTACCTCATTTTCTCAGATTTCTCACAATCTCTCTCTATCAAAGGACGAAACCCTAATAACTAAGAAGAGTAGAAGACGACGGCAGCCGCGGCACTTCATCTCTTCTCTTCTTCATCTCTCTCTAAAACAAAGCCCTAAGCGTAGACGGCGGTAGACGGCGGTAGACGGCGGTAGACGGCGATGCCTTCATCTCTTCTCTTCATCACCTCTTCTCTCAATCTCCCTCTCTCAAACGAAATCCTAAGAGGGAACAGTGCCTCTTCTCTCAATCTCCCTCTTCTTCACCTCTTCTCTCAATCTCCCTCTCTCAATCTCCCTCTTCTTCACCTCTTCTCTCAATCTCCCGCACGATTTCTGATTTACTGTAGTTGGATCCGCGACATCTGACTCTCTCTCTGGTTGTTGGATCCGCGACATCTGACTCTCTCTCTCGAGTCCCTCTCATGATCTTTCTCCTTCATTTCGAATCAGATAGTTGCAGACTTGCAGTTGATTGTTTGGTCATTCCGACTCTCTCTCAATCTCTCTGACGGATACTAGGTAATTTATTTTGGAAAAGTTTAAGATTTCTGATGTTTTGTTTATGTCGACTCCTCTTTTCTTGCTTTCCTTGTTTGCCGCCTCTGTTTTGCAGTTTTGGCTCTTCTCCTCACTCTTTGTTTCTTATTGCAGGATGTTCTGTTTCTTTCTCAGAGTTGAATGTTGAATCTATTTAGCTTTTTTCAAAACTACTGCGTTTCGGCTAGCGCAGTTCTTGTTGGAGGTATATTTGCTACCTATTTTATCTCTTTCTCTTCTCTCTTTTGGGAACGGGGGGTTTATGGATGTCTGGTGATTTTTTTTTCTTGGTTACACTTGTGGCTTAGAGTTTAAACGGATTTCTTGGTTGGGTTCTCTCTCTGTTAGAGTAATTTTTTGTTAATCAATTTCCTTCTGTCTTTATTTTGTTCTCTTTTTCATTAATTCTTGGTGTATTCGATTTTAAAATTTTGTCTTTGGTTTTGTAAAAAAATTAATGGATTATTAGCTAAGATACAGTTTATGTGTTGTTGCAAAATTAGTACTTTCTACTTAACCATTTTCCTTATTAATTTCATATTTTGGTTAATCCTTTTCCTTCTTAATTGGTATTTCTCTTTTTTCAATCTTGTTGTGTTTGATGTTGAAATCTTGTCTATGGCTTCCGAAGTAATTAATGGATTGGTAGAAAAGATGTAATTTTTGTGTTGCATGCTGTGTCTGTGCTAAGGTATAATAATAAGAGGCAAATTGGTTATGATTTGTGTTTGTTCTATTATCAGAATTGATTTTTAAACATTAAAAATTGATTTGGTTTGTATTTGGTTTTTAAGAGAATGTTAACCTAATTGTGTTTGTCATATATTTAAAGTTATAATATATATTTAGAATCAAGCAGGGGCAATATCAGGGTCAATCTGACCCTGAATCAGGGTTAATCAGGGTTAACCTGACCCAACCCGGCCCTGTCAGGGTCAATCAGGGCTGGTTAGGGTTAGGCCCAACCCTGTCAGGGTCAGGGTTAGGGTTGTATTTTTTTTTAACCCTGGCAGGGTTAGACAGGGTTAGGGTTGAGCTTAAATAGTCAGGGTTGGGGTTAGGGTTTTGAAAAACCCGGCCCAACCCGGCCCAGTTGCAGCCCTAATTTTACCTATATTCGTAATTCTTTCGAATCATGCCAATAATAAACCCAAAATCCCTAAATAAATGGAAAGGTGACACCTTGAAATGTTTTGAATAAAAAACATGGAACAACACACAAATTTCAGTAAGTTAAACCATATGGTGTTATTCAATTAGCAGTATACAACATAGTTTCTTCAAGTAAAGTAGCTGTAATTTTCTTTGTCTGTTGTGTGTCTGTTCTTCTAATGTTAGACTGTTTTCACTTAGAGGATTGAGGTTACACGGTATGTATTCCTTGTAAAAGAGATGAAGAGAACGTGGTTCATCTTCTAATGTATTATACCCATTGATGACGGTTATATTAGAATTTGTTTGCTGTTACTTAGGTTTTCCTAAGGAACTTGATATATCTCTTTAAAGGACGGAAAACTTTTCAATTTGGAATTGGTGGAGATATAGTTCAAGAACCTAGCCTTTTAATATATTTTAAGGACTGGAAGAAGAGGATGCAAAGAGCTTTGATTACACTCCATGCCTCTATCATGGCCTGATTGTCCAGAGATTTTTAAATTTTTTTTTTTCACTTGTCATACTTGAGATCTTATATCTGGTTGAATGACGTCTTGAGGGTAGTGTTTCATTGGGGGCCTGATTGCATGAGATTATGAGTGGAGACTGGAGTGTTTGGGTTTGTCTCTTAGCTGCATTTTCCTTGGGTCAAAGATTATGGTGCCAGGCTAATGCTCAAAACAGCAATTTTTACTTGTCATTTGAAAGGATCAATCTGGTATAGTAAATTTTATGTTTTGGTTTTCTATTTTTTATTTTATTTTTTTCTTTTTTTGTTTCATAAGAAAAAATGCAGCAAGTTGCAAATTTGCATATAGTAGTGTCTATAATTTCTTCCTGTCATCACATGATCTTTCTTCTCTAGGATAAATGATAATTTTGCCAGTTGAAACATCATCATGAAAGTAGAGGTCTTTGTTCCTGGTTAAAGTGCTTCATGTATTGAATGAGCTTTTTACAATTTTTACATGATCATAATTGACATGTCTACACTTGAGTGCAAGTTGTCTAATTTTCTGGTTTTTATGTTCTGGAGAATTTTTGGTTGACTTTCTTGCTTTAGGAATTCTGTTACCTTTAAAATCTGGCAGAATTGTTGGTGTGTGTCCACATTGGCTTCTTACATGTTCACACACACAAAAACTAAACAATAGAAAGCAAGTGAAACTCAAATTGGAACTAAATAAACAAATAGATATCCTACGTATCTAAAACGGAAAGAAATCTTCTCATACGACTAACTACAACCTCCTATAATATGAAATAACTTTAAATACATGGCAAATAAAAGCCCTAAAAATAGGAGTCTATATCTGTCCCTTCTTGTGGGCCTGCCACTAAATCAAAATTGGGCTTAGAGGCTTAAATATGAAATAGGGCTATCATAGAACACATTGATTTTTCACACACACGACGACATAGGCTCCAAACACAGAACAAGCATGTTTCCACTACCCTCATTATTGTTCTCATAATCAGGTCTTCCTGCTCAAATCATTCAAACCATAAACTTTCTGTGTTATACGTTCATTGAACTAAGGAACAAAGTAAAACAGATCCATTGTAACACTACCATTAAACATGACATGCATGCTCTCAGCAATCCAATCATCAAATTAATAGGACATTTTAAATGCCAAGGCAACAACAGTATCAATTAAATGAATCTCTCTCTTCTACATGATCAAGGAGATAATGACAGAGTCAATTGGAGATTACCTCAATTAGATGGTTTGATCATTAGTAATATTAGTTTTAAGGCCCATAAGATCGAGATTACCTCAATTAGATGGTTTGAACATTAGTAATATTAGCTTTAAGGCCCATAAGATCTCCAAAGCAACCAACTAATTAGATGGTCAAGACTCTTTTGACCATATACCACACATGGCCAGGTAGTGTCTTGATACTTTAATGTGGTGTTAGATTTTTGTTGCATGGCAGCCCGTTAAAAATTCATGAGAAATCTAGAAGCCATGGCTTCTTATCAAAAATAGAAAGAAAAACAGGAAACCCAAAGCAGCGGCTCAACTAATTATTTTTTCAGAGCTCACAGCCAACCATGAGGACGAGAGAAGAGGAAGGGATATACTTGCGAACGAGGATGAAGAGCAGAGTAACGCTGGTACCAATCAAAGGGCCCCGTTTCCAGCATGAAACAACCTAGAACTAGGATTCTTCTGATATTGAACTCCAGGTACTGAAGAAGCATACTAGAACTAGGATTCTTCTGAAATCGATGGAAAAAATAAAAATACAAAATCGAAACTAGAAATCGATTTAGAAATTAAAAAAAATTCACAAAAGAGCCAAAGATGAACGACCAACAACTTCAAAGTCTTTACCCAAAAAAAAAAAAACTTCCAGGAGACGTACGAAATCCTAGCCCTAACCACATGGAGAAAGAGAGAGAGAAAGTACCTTCAGGACTCAAGAGTCACCGCCGCTATCCAACAGAGAAAGCCGATGAAGCTAACCCTTCCGATTTACTTTTCCACAGAGAAGGCGATGGAGGTGGGCTTACAGAGAAGACAATGAAGCTGTCCCTTCCGATTTGCTCTTCAACATAGAAGGAAGGGCTTAGATACTGTTAAAAGATGAATAAATCAGATACTCTTAATTAATAGAGAAGAGAGCTTATAAACAAGATAAAACAGAGCAGCCGATTGAAGATTTTGGCGGACGAATTAAGTTTGATTTTGGGGGAGGAAGAAACCTACCTGCGATATAACTCTTCCCATTGCTGCTACCCTTCCGCAAACGATATGGAGAAACGCGCGAAGAAATTTGGCGGAAGGGGGAACTGTTACCCGGCTCATATTTATACCAAAAGCCTAAAAAAAAAAAATGTTTTTTGTTTTAATACAAACTCTATATACCGTCTCTATTGGTTTATACAGAGTCGGTAGAAGATACCGACTACAAATAGTGTAAATTATATTTATTAAGAGACGGTTTAGTTTACTGCCTTTAATATATATATTTAGCGACGGTTATTTTACCGACTCTAAAAAAAGTCAAGTATTCATGCTAAGAGTCGGGCTAATGTTGAATACCGTTGGCTTCCTATCAATATTGGTTGAAACCTACAGCGAGTACTCTTTTTCCCCCCAAGATCCTTATTCTTCCTCAACTCTCTCTTAGATCTTTTTTAGTTTCTAGGTTTATGGTTTGAGCAAAAGAGTGAGAGAAACTGGGGAAATGTCACTTATATAGAGGAAAAACCTCCTAATAGAGTCATCTCTCAATTAAGAGAGTGATATCTCCAAACTAGGAAAGTTTCCTTAACTTGGAGTCTGTTTTATGCTAGACCAGTCACATGTCCAGTCGCACAATACATGGGACCGGACAACCTCAACCAGTCAGACTGGACAAAGTTAAAGTTGTCTATTTTCATACTTGAACCTGTGGTTTATCATCCGACCGTCTTTTCTGGCCTGGTTACGATAAGAAGACCTGTCACGACACGTTAACCCATGTTAAACTGGGTTAGTGGAGTGCGGGTTTTACATGAAAAATACCATATATAGTGGGCAACTGACCTCTTATTCTTATTTTGTATATCTTTTTTATAAAACTAAGGATATCCAGTACCATTTATTAAAGGAAGTGCGCCAATGATACCTTTATAGATTCATTTAAAAATATTGACACATTTTTTCTGTTGCCCTTGTTTTATAAGGATGCAAATAGATACCCGAAAATTTCGCTTCGATTTGAATTCATATCTGTTTAGGGGAATCCAAATTCGAACATTCAGATTCAAATTCGAACATATTGGATTTCATATTCTAATGAACCTTTGGAATCAGTATTTGATGATAATTTTGTTGATGGCCTGACGATCAACACACATTCGTCAGGTGCAATCCTTCTTTGGGGTAAAGAGAGTAGGCACAGCATAAGGGGATTTTAATCGCTCTCCTTGACAAGTCTTTTATTTATCAACTTGCTAACCTGCCTACAAATCTCTTCATGCTCCGATGGACTCCTAGCTCTTCTCTAACAACCCTGATTCCTTGAATCTCATATTCAAATTTGAGCATTTGAGTTCAGATATCAGTCAAATGGATAGGATTATACCCGCTCTGTTTAACCTAGTATTAAGATGCATATAACCTTAGGTTTTAGTATTAAGACACATATAGCCTTAATGTTTGTATAGCCATTAGGTTTTGTTTCTTATTTTCTTAGTGTATGAGATACATTTGTTTTAAACGAGGGTTTTCTCTCATTTTCCTTGCAATTTGTATTCTAATTCCATTTTCAGGATTCGAATCGGATTTCAACTGAAGATCCTGTTAAAATTTAAATTGGAATTCGAATTTGGTTTAATACATTTGTCGAATTTTGGATGGGATTCGAATAGATAGTTGGTAAACGTATTCGAATTTGGATTGTAGTGTATTCAATTCAAATTCGATCATTTACATCATTGTTTTATTCTTGAAAAACCTAAAAGTAGTGGCAATAAGGACATTTTGTACAAAATGAACTCTCCATGTGAGGTGGACTAGTAAGTTTGAATTAAGAGTTACAGAGGTAAATTCAACTATCTATCCCAACCCCAACCCCAACCCCAACTGCCAACCTCCAACATCATCTTCCATGCAAGTACATAATGGTTAGTGAGACCGCGATGGAAACGGAAAGGGAAGGGAGAGGGAGAAGCACGATGATGCTGGTTGGCGTGGGATTTTTAGCTAGGATGGGGGCTGTTGGTATCCTACTGATTCGATGAAAAGATGAATTTTGGGTTTTACTCTACAGAACTCAAACTTTTATGAGATTTTTGTCTGTTTCATCTTCGATTCCTCTGTAGGTAAAGGATTCATTGGTGAATTAGATTCAAAGACAGAATGGGGGGGGGGGGGGGGGGGGAGCCATGCACTGAATTAGATTCAAAGACAGAATGGGGGGTGGGGGAAGCATATGTTATAACGAAGGGGGAGTCATGAAGTGCAGATGATGTTTGTGCACAAAGGATATGATTCCTTAAAAAGCTAGACTAACTATACCACAATTTTAAAACTCTTTCTCCATGGCTACAAGCGAGCCAAGATGACACACAGCAAAGCAAATAGATTTTTGACTCTGCTATCATGAAACCAACGGATCAATCATTGTTGTCGCTGGATTTTGCCTGATGCCTAGGATGATGCCACAGGTGACAGGAGATCAAAGGCACGCAGTGAGGTAGTCGGGTTTAACCCCGTGACCACTTCGATGCTTAAGTTAGTATAGGGCCAAGACAAACAGATGGAATAAGATAAGATATCTGAATTCCTAGTAGAGAAGAGCTGAAGTACTTGACTATGAAGAGGATAGGAGAGTGAGAATGTAAGCTTTAATATGAGTAAAATGGGTGTCAAAGTAGCAAATTATGGCATACCTTTCTTCCTCTTCATTTCTTCTATTTATAGCCTCTTCATTTCTTCTATTTATAGCTAAGGGGAAAAGGTTAAGAATAGCCTTTCTCCTAATTTCTTGGGTAGTAGGTCGTGGTTAGACCCTGTTGTACACATGTCCAGTTGGGAGTGGTTGGTGAGGTCACCAGGTCTAGTTGATGGAGATCGGTAGCTGATCTATTGTTACTTAGGCTTGAGGCGCTGCTTCTATGCATAGACTAAGGTCCAATCAAGGAGGTCAGCAGCCGAGCTACTCTATCCTATAGTTTAGGTGAACTTTGGTCCAATATAATTTCAGCCATCCTTGTTGTAGCCCCTCTTTCTGATAAAGTAAAACAGCTTACCCTTGTTAAGGTGACATGTCATTTTCTGATTGATGCCCCAAGGGTAGAGTATCCTCCAGTCTTCATCGTACTCATAGTACTTAGCCGACACCTAATTAAACCAAATTGTGACACGTTTTTGCTTCCCCTAGATTTATAGGTTGGTTGATCTTTCTAATTGGAGGTCAGGTTGGTGCCGCAAAGGTTGAGACACCCCTCTATTGCTTACCATGTGTTCATTCTAGAGATATGCCACGTAGCCAACCTCACTGTAGATGACGACTAATCCATCGTGACTTTTTTTCTTTATCAATCACAAACATCGACAAAAGCACAACCAAAATGAAGATTGAGAAACAGAAGCAAAGAGAATTTGGGCTTACCATGATTATTCTGCTATTGGATTTAATATCTTTCATAGTGGGTTATTGGATATTGACTGCCAGTTTAATGGATCCTGCTCTCTATGGTATTTATTCTGAATTTCGAATTCAAATAAAGAGCTGTGATTTATAAAGTTTGAAGAGTTTGAGGTTGGGAAAACTTGTAGAGAAGGTCTTTGATGTTATGGTAATATGGTAGATGGCATATGGCTTGGATCGTTCTTAACCACTGCAATTGCCGACGCCTGCAGGTTGTTCTTATCCCTCTCCCTATCGTCCAACTGACAACATCCAACCAGAAGGAGAGAGAGAATTAAGGATGTAAATAGATAGTCAAAAATTCAGATTCGATTTTAATTCACATATGTTTGGGGGAATCCGAATTCGAACAATCGGGTTCGGATTCGAATTTTGATAGCAAGGGTCAAATTCGAATGCAAATTCAGATATTAGTCAAACCGACAAGATTATATCTGCTCCGTTTAGTGTAGTGTTAAGATGCATATAACCTTAGGTTTTAGTGTTAATGTTTATATGACCTTAATGTTTATATAGTCATTTAGGGCCTGTTTGATAAAACTTTTGCTTTTGGATTCTATAGATTCTAGTTCCCAGGGAGTCATTTTGGAGTAGAAGCGCGTTTGATAAGTCTAGTTAGATTCCAACTCCCATAGAGTGAACCGAATTTATAATGGCTCTAGAATCCAAAATTTTGGAGTCATAAATACTTGTTCCAAGCTGTTGAATCAACTTTTTGGAAGAAAGAAAATAATAGACTCTCACATGACTCTCACTTGACCACCACTACTACCACCCACCACCTCCACCACAACCACCACCACCACCACCATCACCACCACCCACCACCGCCACCACAACCACCACTACCACCCACCACCACCATCACCACCGCCACCACCCACCACCCACTTCCACCATCACCACCACCACCACCACCACCACCACCACTACTGCCACTACCACCACTGCTGCCACCGGCGGCACCACCACCACCACCACCACCACCCCCGCCCACCACCACCATTGCCATCAACATAACCACCACCACTGCCACCACCACCTCTTTTGCTGCCACCTCTACCACCACCACCAACACCACCACCACCGCTGCCGCCACCACCACAACCACCGCCACCACCACCCACCACTACCACAACTGTTTTTTTAGACTTCAATTGAAGGGATAGTGTGTTATCAAACATTTTTCTAATCCAAAGATGCTCTGAAATCCATTTAAGAATTGCGTTATCAAACAAGTTCCTACTCCAAAATAATCCTGGAGTAGCTTGGAGTAGAATCCAAATTTGAACCAGAATCCAAAATCCAGAAGCAGAAGTTTTATCAAACGGACCCTTAGGGTTTTGTCTCTTATTTTCTTAGGGTAGGGGATACATTTGTTTTAGACTAAGGCTTTTTCTCATTTTCTTTGTAATTTGTATTTTAATTCCATTTCTTAATTCGAATGGGATTTTAACCTGATATTCGGTTCAAAATTCGGATTTGGATTTGAATTTGAATTTGATTTTTATAAATCTGTCGAATTTCGAATCAAATATGGATAGGATCGTTGATAAATGGATTAGAATTCGGATAGTGGTGTATCCACTTCGAATTGGATCCCTTTACATCTCCATAGAGAGAGAAAACTGGACTGTAGGACATATATTGTTATGACAAAAAATCACTGTGTATTTACCATTTTGACCTAACCATCGATGTTTGATTACATATGTGAAATTATAACATTTACCCTTCATTTTCCATCCCTTTTAGAGATCATTATTATTATTTTTTTTTTGGATAATAAAAAAGTTCATTGATGAACCAGTTCGTCAGAGACTATTACATCAGATTGGCAACACACCTATAACTAGTCAGAATCTTTCTCCCACCATAATACCCCAGATCCTAGAACAGCTTGTTGAGCTATCCGATGAGCCACAGTGTTCCTACTTCGAGGAACATGAACAAAATTTACTGTACATTGTTTAGCTAACACATCTATTATATTTGTATTACGGTTATAAGCCCAACATCAAAAACAGGTCGTAGTCCATTCAAACAATTGACTACCTCCAAACTGTCAGTTTCGATCTGAATATTGTTAAAACCATGTTGAAGCGCTAGCATTAAAGCCTTACGCACCGCCAAAGCTTCCCCCACGACAGTAGAATTGAAATAAGCCTCCTTTGCAACAGCAAACATAAGATGTCCCAAGTGATCTCTGCAAACAATCCCAATAGCACTCTAAGAGAAATCTAAAGATAGGGCAGCATCAGTGTTAAACTTCAAAATGCCTTTAAGAGGGGCTTGCCACTTTGCTTGAAAACCAAGAACTTCATCCTGAGTGTTGACAGTAAGTAAATTGCCTAGCTTATGAGCATCACAAAATTCATAGAAAGCTCTTTCAGCAATGTGAATAACCATTACAGGAGTGTTCTGAATTTGTTCAAAGTACAACAAATTTCTATATTTCCATATGTGCCAGCTAATAAAAGCAATAAATGCCAATATTAATCTCCTGTGTGATTTCTGGTATGCGAAAGGTAACTGACAAAACTGCCTTAACTATTGCCCAAAAGAAACAAAATCATCTGTCGGCACCTTTAGAGCAAGTTGGCAACCAAACCAAACTGCTCGTGAAAAAGGACAATACAATAACAAATGATCAAGAGTTTCTTCTGACAAACCATATCTCTTGCATATAGGTGTCAGCACCTTAGTTTTGCCATTACCTTTAAAAAATATTTTTTTTTTAATGAGAAATCAGATGTTATTAATTAGTGTTTAAAAAAAAAAAAAAAGGGCAAATACGTCTGATCCCCAAAAAAGGGAATCAGAGCTTGAAAAAAAAAAAAAAAAAAAAAGAAAGCAAAAAGCAAAAAGCAAAAAAATAAAATAAAATAAAAAATCGGCAAAATCCGTCTTTAGGGGATCAGAGCCCAGAAAAAAAAAAAAAAAAAAAAAAAGAAAGCAGGGAAGAAGGAGAGAGGGAGAGAAGCGGTGAGGGGGAGTTGCAGGGGAAGAGGGGGAGGTCGACACCTCACCCTCCTCCCCGAAACCCGCCCCGAAACCTGCTGGTTTCCCGGACTCAAATCCCCCCTTTTTTTCTTGTGAATATAAGGAGCAGCCAGCCTCCAGTGGAGAAAAACAAAACGAAAAAAAAAAGAAAAACAGAAGAAGAAGAAGGAGAAGAAGAAGAAGAAGAAGAAGAAGAAGAAGAAGAAGAAGAAGAAGAAGAAGAAGAAGAAGGCAGCGGCGGCTCTCGCCACCGTCGAAGAGAGAAAGGAGGAGCAGCTCTGTTGCTGCTCCAAAGAGAGAAAAACGAAAAAAAAAATAAAAAACAGAAACAGAGAAGAAGAAGAAGAAGAAGGACAAGAAGAAGAAGAAGAAGAAGAAGAAGAAGGCAGCGGCAGCAGAGCCGCCGCCGTCGAAGAGAGAAAGGAGGAGCAGCTCTGTTGCTGCTCCAAGAGAGAAAAACGAAAAAAAAAAAAAGCGGAAACAGAGAAGAAGAAGAAGAAGAAGAAGAAGGAGAAGAAGAAGAAGAAGAAGAAGTGAAGAAAGAGAGAGGGAGAAGGAAAAGGAAGGCAGCGGCAGCAGAGCCGCTGCCCTCGAAGAGAGGGAAGGAGCAGCTCTGCTGCTGCTCCAGAAAGAAAAAAAAAAAACCAGGAAGGAAAAAAAAAAAAAAAAAAAAAAAAAAGGGGGAAAATCCAGCAAGAAAAAAAAAAAGGAAGAAAGGGGCGACAGCATAGCCGCCGCCGCCACCGTGGAGGCGCCAGTACACAGCCGCTGCCGTGAAAGAAGGAGCAGCTTCCCTCTTTGCCAGTGATCTCGATCGACAGGTATATTTTATTTTTTTATTATTATTATTATTTAGTGATTGGTTGGCTTGTTTTTGTTTGTTTTGGTCTAGGGACGAGTTCCGGTTTGGTTGGGTCTAAGTGAGGGCCGGTTTGGATCGGTCCGACCATGTGATAAAAATTTTAATGTGGTTGACCCAACCGCATGATCTGAATTTTATGAGGTTTGATCATGACCACATAATTGAGATTTAATGAGTTGATCTTAACCATTGATTTAGAATTTTGATGTGATTAAAGTACATCCATTGATCATAAATTTTTAATGTGCATTTTTATATAGTCATTAGATGTGATTTTGAATGATCTGAACCGTTGGATGTTCACCTTAAATGTCTTAGATGAATCTGGACCATCGGATCTTCATCATGGATGCTTAAAATGAATTTGAACCGTTAGATTGTCTTTGGGAGTGATTTAAATGATTCTGAACCATTAGATTATCATTTTGAATGATCTGAACCATTGGATGTTCACCTTAAATGTCTTAAATGAATCTGGACCATCGGATCTTCATCATGGATGCTTAAAATGAATTTGAACCGTTGGATTGTCTTTCTGAGTATTTTTAAATGAATCTGATCATGTTTATGGTGGTTTAAATATTAAGATCAAACCTGATTCGGGTTAAACCATGTTTATTTTAATGACCAAGTTCGATTTGTGTGGGAGTGGATTGGTTTGGTTCATTTTGATTTGGCTTTATGGACCTGGTTTAGGTATAGCATGATTTAAGTTTTGTTTGACCTGAGTTAGACTTGGTTAATGTTAGTCCGGTTCAAAGTTGGTTCTGGTTTGGCTTAGTGTTGTGCTTATGTCTTCTTTTATCTTTTCATCTCATGCCATTTCTTAGGATCAATCTATCTCGGGTAGGGTATGTAGGTCATTTCATTGTACATAATACATACTTTTTTTATATACATCCCTGGTTCTCATTATGGTTTCATGTTTTACACGTTTGATGGTTCCTACTGTTCGACATCACATGTATATATAGTTGCTTTCTATTTTTGGTTTTTATCACATGCTTTATCTAATTTCCATCACATGCCTATATGCTATACATTTGTATGATTTAATTTGAAGGCATCATCCATACCCCCAAATGGTGCGTGACATCCAATTTTGATGGATGTATGCTAGGATGCTTGCTTCCCGTGATTGGTTAGGGGACTCCAATGAGTTCGGTTGCCCTTCGTGGGCCCATTTAGAGCGAGCCCACCCAACCTAGGATTGGATCAAGAGTGTGGGAAATCGTTGTATCAAAAATATATATTAATGAAAAATGTGCGATTGGGTAGATGTATGCATAGGATTGGTGGTCCGACCGGACCGGTCCACCGGGCATCCGAATGTGGGATGTGAGTGAGATTTAGTGTACCCGGTGTGTGGGGAGGCGAGGCATTTGGCCTTTCCGAGTGTTGCCACGCGTGTCCATGGCTCGTCAAACCATGGGAACTACGCTTGACTGATTCTCGGAGACGAGAGGTCTTGAGAGGTACGTGAGGCGTGGGGGGAGTTTGGTCGCTCCACGCTCGGTCAAATTGAGGTAAGTTCCATGTATTATGGGATTACCTCGGCGAAGGGATTTCCTGTGGAAGGGAATACGTACACCGAGATGGGTTCCACTTTGTGGGAACATCTCATCCTTCGGATGTGTTCCAATATTTTGGGAGCATCATTTTCACACACACACTCAAATTGAGGTAAATTCCATGTATTATGGGATTACCTCGCGAAGGGATTTCCTGTGGAAGGGAATACTGACACCGAGATGGGTTCCACGTTGTGGGAACATCTCATCCTTCGGATGTGTTCTAATATTTTGGGAGCATCATTTTCACACACACACTCAAATTGAGGTAAGTTCCATGTATTATGGGATTACCTCGCCGAGGGATTTTCTTGTGATAGGAAGTACCTCAACATCGAGATGGGTCCCACTTGTTGTGGGGACATCTCTCACCATTGGATGTGTTCCATGATTATGGGAGCGTCCATCGCTTGGGATGCGTTCCAACATTTTGGAGCGTCCCTCTTCTCTTGCACACACTTGGTACGTAACACCCGCCCGAACTCGTTTGGCCGATTCCCGCCGCCGCGGGGATACGTAGGCGGCCGGGATTTTCCGGACCTCGGTCATATGTTATATATCTTTTTTCCTTTCTTTTGATGCATGATTAAACTATTCTTTTAATTCTCTAATTCATTTTGTAATTATTTTTCTTGTCTAATTTGTTTAATTTCAGCTTATGCCATGCTTAGTTAACAAAGAATAGAAATTAACTTAGGATTCCCCCTTTTACCTTGTAATGAATTTAGACAGCCCCAAGCATTCCAAACTGTAGGAAAGGATAGGATTTAGGAGACCGGTTTAGCGGGCGAGTTGGGTGCCTAACACCTTCCCCAACTCGTAATTTGGCACTTACCCGTCTTTGGTGAGACAAGATAGCCGTTCCATTTGCGCGAGTCATTAGTGTTCCTCCGTTGAGGGACATCATTTATAGGTCCTAGACCTTATCTAGGTGGCGACTCCAGTCTTCATACCCTCCATTGGCATGAGTGGATGGGATCTGAAAGTGAGAACTTTCCAGGTCCCAGTTTGAGTGTAATGAGGTAGACAACTTTAACTATATGAAAATTCAATTTTAAAAACGAGGATAAATTCAAATTGAAAATTTCAAGAAGATTGATGATTTTTTCCCATGTCCTCACAATAGGTTCTACTTCTACCTTCCTACGAAGAAGGTCGACACTTGAAGCAACCCCCTAAGCACAACATTTCCTATCGAAATGTTTAATCTTCGGCATAGTTTTGCAGGACCAGATATCTTTCCAAACATAACTAGGAATTAAATTCCATGAACCAATCCTGTTAGTAGAGTGATGATTAAAATATGTGTTGAACATCTCAGTAGATAACAAATGGTATGCACTTTTAACTTAAAATATCCCTGACTTAGATGCTTTCCACATCAAAACTATCGGGGTTGGAGTTAAAGGCAAACTTATAATTCTAATAGCCTGAATTTCATGAGGCTGAAATAAAACCATAAGAGTTTCAATTTTCCAGATTCGAGTAGTGGGATCAATAAGATCTGATACCCATACATATTGCTGGTCGCTCCTGTTTGTTAACACTGGTCTATGATAAGGAAGAGTGGGTACCCAATCATCCTCCCAAATACGAATTTGTGTACCAGTGCCAACCTTCCAAATGAGACCCTTCTTCAAAGTTTTTAAACCTTCCCATATGCTTCTCCATAACCAAGAAGGTTGAGAACCAATGGGATGTTGGCCATGTGTTGTCATTGTTGGCAACTTGGCTGATGTGGGCAGTGTTGATGAGCTTATAGTGAGAGAAATGAGGAGAGAGAGTGTCTGTGTAAGACAGATAGTGTTTGTGCAGTGGCAGAGCCGAGAAAGCCTTGGGCATTTTCTACAGTATTCTACAGCTTCTAGAGAGTGATTGAGTAGGTATGCACTGAGTTGGCTGGGCAACAACAGTTTCGACAGGTGACAGAATGTGTGTGGGCCCCACTAGTGATGTGGACAGTACCCACATAGACAATATGCTGATAAAAAGAGGAGAGAGAAAATGAAGAGTATGGGCCCTAGACTGGGTCCTATTATTGGTGTGGCAAGAAGAGAGAGAGAGTGTGGATCCCACAGTGGGTCCCACTGATGATGTGGCATGATGTGGCATCTCCCAAGTACTCGCTGAAGCAAGAAAAATAAGAGAGAGAATCAAAAGAGAGAGAATCCAAAGAGAGAGAAAGAAGAGAGAAGTTGATGTGGTGGGACCCACTATGCTGAGGTGGCGTGCCACCATGGCAGCCAACTTAGCCGAGAGCCACGGCACCATAGGCAGCAGCCACCACATAGCTGAGGCCAGCGACAACCATGCCCACAGCACCATGGCCAGCAGGGCCAAGCCACAAGCAAGCACAGCAGCAGCACCATGGCAACACCAAGCACCATGGTAGCATGCCTTGCCGCAAGGCAGCAGCCAAGGCATGTCGCAAGGCCTACAGGCTAGCAGCAGCCACGCAGTAGCCAAGGCCCACAAGTAAAGCAGCAGCATGCCCTTCCCGCAAGCCCAGGTGCGCGCCAACAACACAACATCACATGCATGGCCCGTAGCCATGGCATGCCACACAAGAACTCTAGCATGCCTTGCCGCAAGCCAGCTAGCCCGCAAGGCAGCAAGGCCCGCAGCAGGCAACGTGCCATGCCACCAGCCAGCACCCGCAAGCCCCCCATGCCACAGGCCAGCAGCTGCGCACACAGGCCTCGCACAAGCATCTGTGGTGCCCGCCAGGTGTTCGACACAAAGACAGGTGAGAGAGTGTTCTCTCAACCAACAGAGGCCATTTGATAGGTTTTCAGGGGCATTTTGGGGAGTAAAAAAGGAGGAAGATTCAATATTAACGGTCTTGATGGAGCCACGTCACGAAGATCCTCATCAGATGGTCAAGAAAAATGCGGGATTAGGTGTATCTCACTTGTTGCGTCAAGATTCCTTCGCGAGCTTTTTGGTTGGCCGAATGCAACGTAATATCGTGCTTCGCATTTCGCAAAGAAGCCGCCTTGATTCTGTGATGCTCATTTATGGTGTAACGGCGGGGCTGATTCCTATCTAACGGTCTCGAATGGCGCCGATCAAACCTGACGTGATCTGACCAGATCTGTCGGCTCTCAATCATTCCCGCTTTATAGCTACAGATCCGATGGTGACTGAAGAAAATTCTGGATCGGACCAATGGACATTCGACACCGCGCCTGCCATGTCAGCGGCGGCGCGGCTTCAGTGTTGCGCAGGTACATGAAGCAGCATTAAAAGATGCTCTTTGTTATGATTTTATTGGCCGAGATTGTAACGGCCATATCTCGGCCATCCGGAGTCCAAATCGGACGGTTCAAAGTGCTCCGAGCTCGTTTTCGAATTTCCTATCTAATGAGAACGAAAAACCAGAGAGATTGAGACGCTGAATTGAGTGGTGGCTCGGGTTTTTGGGGGAAAACCTTCTCTTGAAGGTGTGGTGGGTGTTTAATACTTGGATTCTTATCACCAACCTTCCATGGATTCAACAGGATTCTATTAAGCTGCATTGAAGATCTTGTATGAGGGTTTGGGAGAAATAGTTGTTGTCTGAAGCTTCAATGAGAGCTACAATGGCGTTTGCTATGCTCTTAAGGCATTGAAAGCTTGGAGTGATTGTATGCCACTAAACCGGAGCTGTGAGAGCTTGAGTGGGCCTATGAAGAGCCAGAAGGCCATGTTGAGTTTGTGAAAACACTAAAAGGGAAAAAGAAGGAAGTGCATGCACTCAAGGTGTTTGTTAAAATGCCAAGGAAGAAAATGGAGACTACAGTGAGTCGCTGGAAGTATTGAAGGGTGTGTTGATGTTTTGAAGAAGAGAGAGATGGAAAATGTGGTGTATGGAATGAATTAAAGACTCTAGTGGACCTGAGGATTATGCCAGACTTCATAGAGACATCTCAGAGTCTTCTCAAAGTACCAGGAAATGTCAGACAAGGGTTGTAAGATTCCTAACCCTATATGTGTTGCATTGTTTAATTATTGTACTCAGTTATATGCTAGTTGTAGGTGATGAATAATGAATACCTAAGTAGCCTGTGTTAAAATTGTAAGGGCATTGATATAAGCCCAAAATTATATTGTCTGCTTCCCGTAGGTGCGGATTAAGCGTAGTGTGTGCAGCGAGTGCTGAGCACTTATACTTTGGTACCTGAATTATTAGCACATCTATGCCCTCCTCGTTTTATGTGAAGTGACAATAATAAAATAATGTGCTTGGTGGATATATGCCTGTATAACTCTAGAATATTTACATACGATCATTTGTATTTTATTTTTCGTATTTTTCTTCCTATATGCCCATTAACATTTTGAAATTGAGGATACAAATGTGGCGCAAATTTGTCCTCGATGGCTACTAAACTAGTCTATTTCAACCCTTACGAAAAACAATTTGTGTTTATACATATCTGAGTTTAACATTTTAGGGGATTTTCTTTTTGTTGATGCATCTTCTTCAAGACCAAGTGTGGGTTGTCCCATCCGGTTACTTCAATTTCTCTGCTTTGTTACTTTAGTATTTGATTGTACCCGAAGGGAAGTTGATGTAAAACTAATGTGGTATGAACCTTGTCTTGGTCCTGAGTATTGTGTTTGAAGGATATGACTTAGTAATTCGCAGAATGGGATGTGGCAAGGTTTCATGATTAAGTTTGGAGAAATTAATTTCTTTGTTCTTCAATTGTCAGGCGAACCTTTTATTAATGGGCAAGCAGTTCCATATGATCCAGATACCACGAGGAATGGGTGAGGAACAATGCATGGAAAAAAGAAAGAGAGGTCCAGCCCCAATGGCAGAAAGAGAGGTCCAGATGCAATGGCAGAAAGAGAGGTCCAGATGCAATGGCAGACCTTGAAACTTGATCGGTTAAGGAACTTTGAATTGTAGATAAATGAGGTAGCTTCATTACCGTAAGAGATATGCCTGGTAGAGACTATCAGTGAGGGTGAATTGTAGATAAACGAGGTAGCTTCATTGTTAATGTGCCAATGTGGATGGTACAGTCAGTAGTCCATGAATAGTAATTTAATACAAGGGATACAAAAATTTATTTTTCTTTTCGTAGTCAGTAATAGTAATTCAATACGATGGATATGAAATTTTTTTTCTTAGCCAGTAATTAGTAGATTACTGGGTCCATTGATACCTAAAACTGCTGTGAGATGTTAATCCTTTCAAATGTTTACACTTTTTGTCAGTGATTGTGTAATTTTGCACTTCTTTGTTGTCCAATTGGCCTTTTAGTTTGATGGTTCTGTGTTTCTTCTGTATTATCTGGTTAATTTGTTGTTTTGCTTATAGTTTTGTACGATTGTGTGTTCTGTAAGTTAATGGTTACCTCTGTGTATGTGTGTGTGTGTTGGGGAGAGAGAGGGGGGTATCATATTTATTTTGCTGATCAAGCCACTAGTTGATTTCTGTTGGGGGAGGTATGAGGTGTACTGGGCTGATGATGGATTAAGTACTCTTAATTTGTTCTTGGATGATTCGTGGTCAATCTATGCCTGTTACATCTTGGAACCTTGTTTCTTTTTATTTTTAGAATTCCAAATGGTCGGAAGGCATTGGCAATGATTGGGCACTAGAACCCAATTGTTGGAATTTAGATCTTTGACCAGTATGAACTGTAAATGAAACATGGGAATTACCTACGACAGATAGTAGTGGTAAACTGATGATCCAATTTGGAATCAGTTTTTAAACCTCTAGGTAGGTTTGGATTGTGGCAGTGCATACAGTTATGAATCCTATTGATTTGGTAATGATGAATGATTTAGCTGGCTGATCAGATTCTAACCTAAGCAACATAATCCTGCATATTCATAGGCGGAGGTCTTGATTATGAGAATTGCAGCTGAGAGCCTAGAATCCCCATGAAGTTGGCCTTACTTGAAAATATATTAATGTTATGAAATAAAGATGCCATGTTTTAGGTGTGCTGAACAAACCATACATTACAGGATTAACCTTGATCCATATTCAACCACAAGAGAAGTTCCTGTAGTACCTCTTGGATATCCAAAACTATCTGCTTATTCTGGTTGTTGGATTACATGTGAATCATTAATCGGTTCATGATTGGGATGGTGGGAACAGAACTCTACAAAATTTAATGTATGTTGCAAGTAGATCCCATGGAGAGTTGCCACCGAAGTATTAGATATCTGAGAATTTTCAGTATCTTATTTACAAGTCCATTTAGAATCAGTCTTTGAGGGCTTGAAGGTTTGTTGGACATGAGACAATTCCGGCTCTATAAGTTATGGTTTTAGGTATCTGGATCAGATCAGCCAGCCTATCCGTATCGGTATCAGCAGTGGTCGATACCTGTGTCTGATTGATAGACTCAACATTTTGGGCTGACACGGGCAAAAAGATATAACACAAGTATTGGCCGTATCGGATCTCATATAGGTTTCCCAAGTCACCGATTTCCATTCCAACACTGTGAACTGAAAACATGCTATATAGGCTGATTGGACTGTAAAATTTAATTTTCTGTTTGCTGGTTCAATAAGCAGCTTAACCTAAGGCTTTAATCCTATTCGTAAGGATCTTATTTCATTTACCTTTATGGCATATTTTGCCTCCAACTGGAAGGATGCACTAGAGAAAGGAAGAAAGAATTGAGTTCATACCCAGCTGAGCTGCTTCCCAAGCTATATGTGCAGCTCAATTAGCTTGACTGACGAACAATTTGTGCTCAATACTCTTCAAGGCAAGAAATAGTCTTGGAGATGCCTCAGATAGGCTTATGTTTGGCATGATGATATCAGGAACCAATTATACTTTCACAAATGCCATTGAACAAAAAATTAATTTACCGAGCATATGCTATGAGAGAAGAAAATTACAGGAAAAGAGAAAGAAGAAAATTACAGGAAAAAGAAAAAGAAGATAAACCAAACTGGACATTACCGAAAGACCTCAACCCTGGCCCTGATTCAAAATTAAAAATAAACATTTGGAAGTTTAGAGAAGTAGGGGTGGACCAAATAGGTACACACACCCCTTCAAAAATAGATCCTTTGTAGTGAAGCCATCCTGTAGTGAGCTATAGTGAGGATCTCATCCACTCAAAATGGATTGGTACGTATCTTGATCCACTCAAAATGTGTCGAGATATATACGGATCCATTTTGAGTGGGTGATATCCTCACTATAGGGGTGGTTCACTACAAAAAATCTTTTTACTCAAAAATAAGTGTATGCACTGCTGCGAGCACACGGTATTCTTTAGTAAAAAGCAAAAGATTAGTTCGCTCTGTGATGGATCTGAATCGTCTCCTCCCTGTACTTCTGGGAGGGCCCCCGTCGGATGGCCGACATGTGGCTTTCGGGAAAATCCTAGCCCCACGTCACAGCCGACATTACCTGTCGGCTCAGCTTGTCGGCTGGGTGTCGGCTCGGACGTGGGGCTCCGATTTTTCCAAGAGTCACGTGTCGGCCATCCAACGGGGGCATCTCCCGCCTCCCAAAAATATAGGGAGGAGACGATTTGAATCCCTCCGTGATCACAGCACGGCCACATGCTTTGAAAACAACACTTGTGTGTTGTTATATAATTCATGGTTTCTTTAGTTGTTTCCCTTTTACACGATATAGGATTATTTTCGATGCCCATATGGCATATCCATTTCTTCTGTTTTAGTACTCCGGCCCATAGATAAAAATGTGGTTGGGAATCTGGGCCAATGACAAAAAATAAGGAGTTTTGTGTTTTTTTTATCTGTTTGCTCCTCGTGACAAAGGCCCAGTTTAATGGCAAAGGTTGCCCCAATAATTCATGACATGTTGTCTCTTTTCCCTCCATTATTTTATTAAAAGCATATGTTTGGTTAATTACACTTTATACCTGCCATAGGATTTGTGTCACTGGTTGGCCCCATGACAAGCTTTACGTCCTTATCCTTTTTTTTTATCAACTGCTAAGGAATAATCCCCTAATCAGAGAGAGAGAGAGATGTATGCTTCTTATGCTACTTCTCTTCCAACCTCTCACTTTTATGAGAAATGTATAAATCTATTGATAATGGTGGAGAGTAAGGGTATATTCCAAAAATAATTTTGAAGCAATGTTTCTAACTAATGTTCAAAATTATATTATCTTAATTAAAATAAGATAAATTAATATTGAAAGGATCTCTTATTTTTTTTAAATGTCACAAGGCATTTGTTCTATCACGTGGATAGATTATGTGTTCATTTCAACCATTGAATAGTCTAATTCCGTCATAAGACATGATCTAGATTAATCACAACTTGTTAAGTTTTACAATCTAATTCAGTCAAATACCGTGCTTATATTTGCATGTCTTATATGTATATCCATCCCTGCATGCGTATTAGTATTCTAGACATTACAACGAACTCTCCCAACCTTGAGCCGAATAAATGGTTTAGATTAAAAAAAAAAAAACTATAAAAAAGGATGGTTCATATTTGTAAGGATGGTTCACATTTGTTTGTGATTTTTTAAAAACATCACATTCCATTGTCACATGGATAACTACCCTTAAAATAAATATGTGAAGAAGTTTACCTTGTGCATGGGTTGTAGCAGAACTGATTCCTATATTAGAATCATATTTGCAACTCAGTGATTGCAAGGAGATTAGGTATAATATGCACATGTTACTGTTTCAGGCCTACCTGATTTAGCCTGATGTGAGAGTAAAGGACAATTTTTATCTCTCAACAGGGATAGGGTTCAGACAATTTTTTAGGTATGACAACCACATTTTTGAATCACTTCAGGCAATAAGTTCAGAAGTGTATGTCTCGCTCTTGGAAAATACTTTGAATGGACTTGCCATTATCTGGATGTTTGTGTATGTGCCCTGCATGCTTCTCAAATTTGTAAGAAAATAACAACCCACAAAAGCTAATCAATCACTCAGCTCTTGGTTAATACTATGAATGGACTTCCTATTATTAGGATTTTGGTTATATACACTGCATGATGATTGGAAGCAGTAAAGAAACATGCAGAAGTTATTCAATCACTCATTATGCCAATAATACTGCATAAGCACTCCCATAGAACAACAATGAATACAGATGACTACCCTAAAATAAATTATATAGTGGACAGTCATGCAAATATCCATAACTTATCATAATGCTAAAAAAACTCTTCCTAACTGTTAGCTAGATAATGATCATGCTAGATTGAGCATGATCGTGATAAGATCTTCTATTGAAGGAAAGCTGGTTGGTGTGATTGATGCAAGATTGATAATTTGGTTGGTGAGAAGGTGATTGTGGTAAGATCTCTTATAGAAGGAAAGTTGAGTAGGCTGATTTGGTTGGTGTACAAATTGTATGGATTATATTACTATCTATGGATAGTCTCCCTTGTATTATTTCCTCTATTTAAAGGATAATAAACCTCCCCAAGAAGTATGAAGAACTTGGGGATTCTCACCGTGGAGTAGACTTCTGTGGTAGAAGTTCGAACCACGTAAATATTTTCTCGTCTTTCCTTTATGCATAAGTTAACATGGTATCAGAGCAGATACAGATCTGATCGTGGTGTTTAGGGCACTTTGTTCGCTCTCGTCGTGGTTTGCTGCCCGCATACTCTGATAAGTTGTTATTTTCTCTTGTTATTCTTTTAAATCATTTATCATGACTAGTTCTAGCACTGTTGATAATAGTAAAGCTAGTTCTGGTTCTCATGAGATGAATACTCGTCTCACCTCTATCATTCTCACTGGCCGCAATTACTTGCCATGGTCAAGGGCAGTAACTGTTGCCCTTGGAGGCCGTGCCAAGCTTGGTTACGTTAATGGTCAAATCAAGGCTCCTGCCTCTACGGATAATAAATTCCCTGATTGGGAAGCCAATGATAATATGGTCATGTCATGGATTTTTAATTCTATGCAACCACAAATATATGAAATATTTGCTTATTCAGAAACATCTAAGATCCTTTGGGATTCCTTAAAGGACATGTATGACCAAGTTGATAACTCCTCTCGAATCTTTGAGTTACAACAGGAGATTGCTCATGCTGAACAACCTCCCAGTCAACCATTTACAGAGCATCTTGGTTCCTTAAAGAAAAAGTGGGATGAGTTACGTCAGTACTGCCCTCCTGCCCAATCAATTGATACTTACATTCAACGTGAAGAGCAGGATCGCATTTTTCAATTGTTGGCAAGTATTCGTCCTGAATATGAAGATCTTAAGCGTCAAATTCTTATGAGTGCTACTCTTTCTTCATTTACCAATGTCTGTGCGACTATTCAACGAGAGGAAACTCATCGTCGTGTAATGAGCTCCAAACCTGTGATGAATGAATCCATTGAAAATTCTGCTCACTCAGCCAATGGTCATGTTTCTATTGAGGGAAACACCCGTGGTACAGGTTGATCTTTCTCTCGAGGGAGAGGAAAATGACGCAGTTTTCATGCACCTTTCCATTGTGATCACTATAATCGGGATGGTCATACCAAGGACAGATGTTGGTCTTTATATCCTCACTTGCGTCCTCCCAGATAAAGGATCAGATACACCTCTTGCTACTCAAGTTAGCTCGTCCACACCACAATTCTCGATTGAAAAACTCGCTGCCCAACTCCATCAGCTTATGCAGTCACATGGAACTCCCACTTCCACCACAAATTCTGTGACTTCCGGATCTGGTAATGCCTCTCTTGCTCTGTCCGTTTCTACTAAAGATTCTTTTATCATAGATTCGGGGGCTACTGATCATATGTGTTGCTCATCGCATTTTTTATCTAATATTCGTCATGATAATGGTCATCGGCAGTTTATTACCGTGGCTAATGGTGCAAAGGTTCCTATTGAAGGAATTGGAAAAATCAGCCTTTTTTCAAATACCGTTGATGTTTTATTTGTTCCTTCTCTATCTTGTAACCTATTATCTGTCAGCAAGATTACTAAAGACCTACATTGCATTGTTATGTTTTTTCCCAACAAGGTCATATTTCATGACAGGTTCACCGGGAAGACGATTGGTGAAGGTCGGTTCCTTCAAGGTGTTTACATTTTGGACTTTTCTCCTGCAGCATTGGTTGTTCAACAAAATCCATCTAAGGACTCACAGCTATGGCATTGGCGAATGAGTCACCCATCTGATTCTGTCCTCCATTCTCTTAATCCCTCATTGTCTCTTGATTCTAGTACTTGTGAGACATGTCATTATTCCAAGCAACATAGATTACCTTTCCCTATTCGTAATCATACTTCCACTGAATTGTTTGAATTAATTCATTCTGATGTTTGGGGCCCTGCTCCAATTGACTCTCGGGATGGTTTTAGATACTTTGTCACATTTATTGATGATAAATCTAGATCTACTTGGTTGTATTTATTATGCTCTAAAAGTGAAGTGTTACAAGTTTTTCAGGAATTTTGTTGCATGGTTCAAACTCAATTTGGTACTCCCATAAAATACTTGAGGATTGATAATGGCACCGAATATACCAATACCTCATTTGAGTCATTTCTTAAAGGTCTAGGTATTATTCACCAAACATCCTGTGTTGGTACCCCTCAACAGAATGGTATTGCCGAGCGTAAAAATCGCCATCTCCTTGAAGTAACACGATCACTTCTTTTTCATTGGCATATTCCCAAGTCCTACTGGGCCGATGTTGTTCTCACCAGCTGTTACTTGATTAATCGACTACCAAGTGAAATCTTACACGCCAAATCCCCTATGAAGGTTCTTTACGGTCGCTCCATTGATATTTCCCACCTTCGTGTGTTTGGGTGTATTTGTTATGTTCATTCTCAAGCAGGTGGAAAGCTGGATCCTCGGGCTCATAAGTGTATTTTTTTGGGATATTCTTCTGTTAAAAAGGGTTACCGCTGCTATGATCCTTCGGTTCGAAAAATATACATTTCTCGTGATGTCTTTTTTACTGAACGTCACCTCTTCTTTCCTAGCAGGACCAAAATTCAGAGGGAGATTGATATTGACTATGGTGAATTTGCTCCTCCCATACCTATTATACATGGTGACAATAGTGAATTTAGTGATCATAGTGATCATCCTATTGCAGATCATCCTCACCCTGTTGAAGCCGTTCCTGCAGAAATAGAGACAGTTGAAGAAAGTCCCGATCTACCGATGCCAGTAAGAAGATCTACTCGGGTGTCACAACCTTCTACTAGATTACGAGATTACTTCACCTATCACACTGCTGAATATCTAATTCAACAACATGTTTGCTATGACAATGTTTCTTCTGAATTTTTGGCATTCTTGACAGCAGTTGATTCTCACAGTGAACCAATTAATTTTGCTGAGGCTAAGGTCTCTTCTGTATGGATTAATGCCATGAATGATGAGCTTTCAGCTCTTGATAGAAACCACACTTGGGACATAGTACGTCTACCTGCCGGAAAGCGTCCTGTTGGCTGTCGATGGGTATACAAGATCAAGTACAAAAGTGATGGATCTATTGAAAGACACAAGGCAAGACTTGTTGCCAAAGGTTATACACAAACATATGGAGTTGACTACAAGGAAACTTTTGCTCCGGTCGTGAAAATGAACACTGTGAAAGTGTTAATGTCAGTAGCAGTAAATTGTGGTTGGTCTTTATTTCAAATGGACGTGAAAAATGCATTCTTGCAAGGAGACTTAGAAGAAGAAGTATACATGACCACTCCTCCTGGTCATCCCTTAGAACATCAAGCTGGAGTCGTGTGTAAGCTCAACAAAGCCATTTTTGGGCTTAAACAGTCTCCAAGGGCATGGTATGGTAAGTTGAGTACTGTTCTTATAAGTTTTGGCTTTCGTCGGAGTATGTCTGATTCATCGATGTTTGTTAGAAAGAACACCAACGACATCATTGTTGTGTTGGTTTATGTTGATGACATTGTCATCACTGGTGATAATCTCTATGACATAGCGGCTCTCAAACAGTATTTGAATGAGAAATTTGACATCAAGGATCTAGGAAAATTACTTTACTTTCTCGAAATTGAAGTAGCCACATCGACTAAGGGTTTGTTTATCTCTCAAAGAAAGTATACTTTGGATCTCTTGAAAGAGACCGGCAAGCTCGATGCCAAACCTGTCGATTCCCCCACGGACTATAATAGTAAATTTTTCATTGATACTACTCCATTACAAGACAGCAGCCGCTTTCAACGGTTAGTGGGAAGATTAATATACTTAACAATTACCAGGCCTGACATCTCTTATGCAGTAAGTTATGTGAGTCAGTTTATGCAAGCACCTACTGAAGGACATATGGAACTTATTGACCGCATCCTGCGCTACCTGAAATCTTGCCCGGGAAGAGGTATTTGGATGTAGAAACATAATCACACGAGAATTGTGGGTTACACCGATCCGACCGGGTCGGAAGTCCCTCAGATAGAAAATCCACTACTGGATTTTGCACCTTTGTGGGTGGCAATTTGGTCACGTGGAAAAGTAAGAAACAACATGTTGTGGCTCGTTCTAGCGCTGAAGCAGAATACAGGGCAATGGCTTCCACTACTAGCGAACTCGTCTGGCTTCGAGCTTTGTTACAGGAATTGGATCTTGTGACTTCTAACTGTCCGATGCAACTATATTGTGACAATCAAGCAGCCACTTATATTGCTTCTAATCCTGTCTTTCATGAACGGACCAAACATATAGATGTGGATTGTCACTTTGTGCGTGAAAAAGTCCAGGATAACACCATTGAAACTCCTTATATCCGGAGTGAGGATCAGCTCGCAGATGTGTTCACCAAAGCTTTACCCACAAAATCCTTTCACAAGATGTTGATCAAGTTGACCTCCGATGATATCTTCGCCCCAACTTGAGGGGGAGTGTTAGCTAGATAATGATCATGCTAGATTGAGCATGATCGTGATAAGATCTTCTATTGAAGGAAAGCTGATTGGTGTGATTGATGCAAGATTGATAATTTGGTTGGTGGGAAGGTGATTGTGGTAAGATCTCTTATAGAAGGAAAGTTGAGTAGGCTGATTTAGTTGGTGTACAAATTGTATGGATTATATTACTATCTATGGATAGTCTCCCTTGTATTATTTCCTCTATTTAAAGGATAATAAACCTCCCCAAGAAGTATGAAGAACTTGGGGATTCTCACCGTGGAGTAGACTTCTGTGGTAGAAGTTCGAACCACGTAAATATTTTCTCGTCTTTCCTTTATGCATAAGTTAACACAATGTTTAGAAACAATGTAATAAATCAGCAACAAACAAGAAATTTTAAAATATACATATGAAAACATAAGAATTGAAATTTACCTCACGATCAAGTAAACAATATACTTAACATGAGCTCCTTTAAGAGTTATAGTTGAGAACATCATTTTGACAAGGAGATGATGTATGATTCTCCTTGTTCTTGCTGAACATTAAAATTATTCTTCTAATCCAGTGGAATTTGTAGGTTAAAAGAACTACAATTATAACTTGAGGAGTAGATAGAGCAATAAGAGAGTCATTTCCTCTATGCTCATCATCGTTTGTGCTCCCCATACTTAAATTCTTTGCGCTAGTAAATATAATATTATTGTAAGGACATAGGGTTTTTCCCCACCAAATATCCTCGCTCTCGTTGGTAACGAAAGAAAAGGGGTTTGGAATTTGATGGAAACACTAGGGTTCATCATAAAAAGGAAGATCATTAGCTTTCACCTTTGATCTCATCCACCCATGCCGATGGGCAAAAATTAATCAGAGTCACCACCTAATTTAAGGTCTAAGACCTTCAGTCAACCTCAAGTTATTTGATAGCCGACTTACTTCTTGGGTTTGAGCCTCATACTTCCTGACAGCTTCTGCTTAGTCATTTTCGAGGGACCTGGTCATTTTCGAGGGACTCCAACCTCCGCACCGCATTATGCACAGGGTTGAGAAATTGAAGCCATAATCAACAAAGCATATTCAGATAAGATATTTGGAAAGGAAGACATTTGGAAAGGAGGCCAATTCGAAATTCACTTAATTAGTACTTACATTGTTGAAGGAAAGTATATGATCAACATGTTTAGCTAATCAGTCTTGATTTGCAAGACATTAACTCGTTTATATTCAGTCTGGTCGGTCTAGGTCCCTAATCGATCTTATGTTAATTGGTTTAATCGATTTATTAACGTCCATAATCGGTCATCTTATTTGGTCTTATGTTCAGTTATGCTATTCAGTTTAATGCTCAGTTGTAATCGATCTATTTTGTTATAGATCCAACCCATTAATAACAATCTAAATTTCAAATTTCATGGTCATCCAGTAAAATGGTGCACTAGTGATTGTTCACCTCACATCGGATTGCTCAACTGTCAATTGGACTTGAACCACAATCTATCTTTATATACTTCAGACTTGAGTAAAAAACATTAGGATAAAGAAAAAGTTAAAAGTTAAATAATGGTAGGGAACAATAAGTGGGAAAAGTAGGTGGGAAAAAAAAATTTTAAATCGGTCTATAATCGGTCTTTAGTTGGTGTATATCAACTCGGGCTTTAATCGATCGGTCCAGTTGGGCAATCATCTGTTGCACACTTGCACCCCTGCACTGTGAACGATCTATCATTACTCGGTTTGGTCCTAAGACCGACACATTTATTAAATGTCTGGCTCGGTGTGTTTTTTAACAGGTCAATCCAGCTCGGAGGACACAGTGCGGTCCCAAAATTGAAACCCCTAATTGCATTGTTTCTTTTTTATAGAGGGTTAAAAAAGTCATTTCAACTATATTATTGGTAAAGAAAAAAATCAACTACCACCCAAAATAGTTTTGAAATATCACCTATTACCCACACCTTTCAAAAAACATCAACTACACCCAAGTAACTGACGGAGGAGACAAAAATCAGCGTTAGACATTTTACCCTCTTTGTTTTTAATTGCAAAATTTTAAAAACTCATAAAATTACTAATATAACCCTTCTCTTTCTTTTCTCTTTCCTTTCTCTCTCCCTCCCTCATCGTTCTCCCCTTTTGTGTAGCCATCGCATTCAAGGCATTTGAACCAAGGGGTCTGGCCAGAGAAAGCAGAGAAGAAGACGAGAGAAATTGAAACAAAGAAGAAGACCTATGCTTTCCACATTCATGCCCTCGGTGACACCACCAATGGCTGCAATTCTATCGATTGGTTCCTCTTACCCTCCATCAATCTAAACTTGCAGTGAGTTTCACATACCTTCTTAGGTTTCTGATTATCACTCTGACCTAATGCAATCTCCTCGATCGCGGGTTTCTGATCAACGACGATGTCAGAATCCTTGTGTTTGAGCTCTTTGATTCCAGAAGAATCAACAAGAACTGTCTTGGTAGTTGATTTCTTGATCCGAATCCTAGACCATGAAAACCATTGACAAGGTCATCCACATCTTCCTCTTCCAGGGCATGTACACAGTCCCTCAAGCTGAGCCTACTCTGCTTTTCGGCCTGACGTTGCTTGATTCGAAGATCCTCCTCTCTCTGCCTGGTCAACAAGGCCTGCCCTATAGCCAATTGACCTAAATTTCGACAAACGATCCGGATCTCAACAAGCCAACCGCTGAATCCCTTACTCACCCTCTTCTCGATGTGTGATCTGATGGCTGGGATTTGATTCTTGAGCATCTTTCGAAACGTCGAAGACGGAGCTTTTGAAGTACATCGCCAACCTTATCCTATTGATCAAGAGATTTGTTAGAGATTTGTTAGATGCTGAGGAGATCCAGATTAGATGCTGATTGAGAAGATCCCTTGAAGAATAAAGACTCGTTTTTTTTAAGTAACAATAAGTCCCTGGTTTCTAGGGAATGGTTAGTGGGGGTTGTTACTCTTACTTAGGAGTTTCAGTTTGTTAGGACTCTACAAATACATGTTAGTTTTGTTATATCCTTCATCGGATAATCTCTGTAATTTTGATTTGCTTTTGTTATCAACAAGGAATAGAATTGTTTTTCTATTCAATTGCTTTTCTATTCGTTTCATTCTGGTATCAGAGCCAGGTTTGGGTTTGTTCGATCAACGTCTCTCCAAAAAGAATGGAGATTGCTAATTATGTTAGTGCTATTGAGAAGTTGACTCACACCAACTACATTGATTGAAAATCTTGTTTGGAGTCGTTTCTCCAAGGGCAAGATTTGTGGGAAGTCGTGAATGGAGCAGATACAAATCAACCAAACGATTTGCCTAAAAATTCAGAGGCAATCCGAAAGTGGAAGATTAAAGCTGGAAAAGCTTTGTTCGTGCTCAAAGCTACCACACAGAAGGAGCTGCTTGATTATATCCGTGATGCAAAATCTCCCAAAGAGGCATGGGATGCCTTTGCTACTTTGTTTTCGAAAAAGAATACAGCTCGATTACAAATGTTGGAGAATGGGATCGGATCAATAAATCAAGGTAACCTTACTATCTCAAATTATTTTATGAAAGTTAAAATGATTTGTCAGGAGATTTCTCAACTTGATGAGGAATCAAAAATCTCGGAGGCTAGGCAACGACGGATTATCATTCGTGGCTTGAAGCAAGAGTATAGCAGTTTTATAACTGCTACGCAGGGATGGCCTACTCAACCAACCTTACTTGAGCTAGAGAGTCTTCTAGCAAATCAAGAAAGCTTGGCTAAACAAATGGCGGGACTAACTGTCAAAGAAAATGAAGAAGCTTTGTTTGTTGGACGAGGGAATAAATACAAATATAAGAACAGACAGGGTCAAAGAAGCTCTCAAATAGGGGAAGCCACAAAAGGTCGAGAATCAGAAAAGCAATATGTCAGTTTCAAAGCCAAGTTAACTTGCTACAACTGTGGCAAAGTGGGTCACTTCGCCAGAGAATGTCTCTCACCAAAGAAGGTAGAGGAAGGTAATAGTGTTGTTTCAAATACTCCTGTTTCTAATGATGATAGTGAAGATGAACGAGGAGCATTTATCTCCACTATCGAGGATCATCCGATTGCATGCAGGACTGAGGATCAAGAATGGGAAGAGTTCATGCTCCCTGAACATCAAGTAGATGCTGCTCTAGTAACTGTTGATGAAGAAGCCACTATTGGCTTAGCAGAAGCAAGGTAGAAAGATACAGCCTACTCCAAGGAATGGATCATCGACTCGGGCTGTTCAAATCATATGACTGGTGATGAAAGAAAATTTGTAAGTAAGAATGACTATAAAGGAAAAAGAATTGTGGTCACTGCAAACAATGCAAAACTTCCTATAGCTCATGTCAGAAGTGTGAGCTGTACACCAACATCAAGTGACGAAGGTCTTGTACTCCGAGATGTATTTCATGTCCCAGACATGAAGAAAAATCTGATCTCAGTTTCTCAATTACCCAAATCTGGTGGATATGTTGTATTTGGGCCTGACGATGTGAAGGTTTATGAAACTGTGCATATTATAGGTAACCCTTATATGCATGGAAGAAGATGTGATTCTGTCTATGTCATGACAGCCCAAGAAGCTTATGTTGATAGAATAGGGCAGCATGAAACAACTGACCTTTGCATGCAAGGCTTGCCCACATTGGCTTCACCAAGCTCAAAGTAATGATGCAAAAGAAGCTAGTAAGAGGACTTTTAGAGCTGGAAGTACGTTCAGATACAGTGTGCTCAGGTTGCCAGTATGGAAAGGCACATCAATTGCCATATGCCGAATCAAAGTTTCAAGCAAAAATGCCTCTTGAGCTAGTACACTCGGACGTCTTTGGCAAAGTTGCAACAAAATCGGTTGGGGGTAAGTCATATATGGTTTCCTTCATAGTTGATTTTTCTAGGTATGTTTGGGTCTACTTTATCAAAGAAAAATCTGAAGTTTTTGAAAAATTTGTTGAATTTCATAGGCAAATAGAAGTTGACCTCAAGTACAAAATAAAATGCTTGAGATCAGACAATGGGGGAGAATATTTGTCTAGTGATTTTTCATTATATATGCAAAAACATGGGATTTCTAGGCAGTTCACATGTCCTAATACACCTCAACAAAATGGGGTGTCTAAAAGAAAGAATCGCCACCTTGCTGAGGCAGCTAGGAGTATGATGCATTCTAAAAATGTTCCAACCAGATTTTGGGCAGAATGCATAGGTACTGCCACCTATATCACAAATAGGTTACCTCAACCAAGACTTGGGCTCATTTCACCATATGAAAAATTGTTTGGTCGTAGACCAAGTGTAAATCATTTTTGAGTCTTTGGTTCTGTTTGCTATGTCTTTGTACCAGATCATTTTCGTACTAAATTCGATAAGAAGGCTATCAAATGCATATTCACTGGATATGACTCGGAAAGAAAGGGTTGGAGGTGTATTGACCCGAGTACAGGATGGGTATATGTATCAAGGAACATGGTTTTTGATGAATTATCCTCATGGTGGTCATTGAATCAAACTACTACAGTAGAAAATCAGCAGCTCGAGATGGAGATACTACATCAATCAAATGCCATGAGAGAACCTATATCCCATCAAGAAGATACTAGAAGACCTGATGATGAAGCTATAATCAATTCATCAAGCAGCCCACAGAAAAGTAGTTCTAATAATGGAACTACTGTTTATGATGTTGATGGAGGCGATGGAGGCAGCATCAATGAAGATGAAGGCCCTCGAAGGTCAAAACGTATGCCTAAACCAAACCCAAGGTATGCAAATTTGGGTGTTGTTGCAGCATTTACAGCAGCAGTAAGAGAAAAAGAACCAACTTCATTTGAAGATGCAAAAGATAATAGTGATTGGATGAAAGCAATGGAAGAAGAAATATTGGCCTTAAAGCAGAATGAAACCTGGGATCTTGTGCCACAACCAGTTGATGTGAAACCCATTTCATGTAAGTGGGTTTACAAGATTAAGACCAAGGCTAATGGTGATATAGAAAGGTATAAGGCACAACTCGTAGCTCGAGGGTTCTCTCAACAATATGGATATGATTATGAGGAAACATTCAGCCCTGTGGCCAAAATTGCAATAGTTCGAGTTCGGTTCTCATCGGTCTTGCTGCATGCTTTAAATGGAAGTTTGTGGCAAATGGATGTAAAAAATGCATTTTTACATGGAGAAATCGATCGGAAAATTTTCATGGAGCAACCCAAAGGGTTTCAAAGCACTATATACCCACAGTATGTATGCAAATTGCGAAAAGCACTCTACGGGCTAAAACAAGTTCCAAGAGCTTGGTTTAGAAAAATTGCAGAATTTCTTCAAGCCATTGGATATATGCTAACATCTGCAGATTCCAGTTTGTTTGTAAAGTATACAAATGGGCATGTTTCTATTGTTTTAATATATGTTGATGATTTAATCATAACAGGTGATGATGTAGAAGAAATAAGGTTTCACATGAAGAAGCTAGGAGAGCTATATCATTTTCTAGGACTCAAGCTTTAGCAAGATGATGAAGGAATATTTCTGGGTCAACAGAAATATGCGAAGGATTTACTTATTTGCTTTGGGATGTCTGAAAGCAATATCAGTGCAACTCCAATGGAAGTAAATGCCAAGCTTTGCACAGATGAAGAAGGAGATGTCATAGATCCAACAAAGTACAGACAACTAGTTGGAAGTCTAATATACTTGACTCTAACTAGGCTTGATATAGCTTAGGCAGTTGGTGTGGTAAGTAGGTTTATGCAAGTCCCAAAGAAGTCTCACTTTCAAGCTGCTCAACGGATTCTAAAGTACATACAAGGTACCATTGATTTTGGTATAATATACAAAAAGGGAGGAGTTTGTAAACTTAGTGGGTATTGTGATGCTGACTATACTGGGGATCAATCTACAAGAAGATCTACAACATGCTATTTTTTTAGCCTTGGTTCAAGAGTGGTTTCATGGTGCAGCAAAAGACAGCCTACAGTGTCTTTATCAACCACGGAGGCTGAATATCGAGCAACAGCAATGGCAGCACAAGAAAGCACCTGGTTGGTAAGATTGTTAAAGGAACTTCATCAATCTATGGACTATTCAGTAAGCTTGTATTGCGACAGTGAAAGTGCGATTAAGCTTGCAGAAAATCCTGTGTTTCATGCCAGAACAAAACATGTTGAGGTGCAACATCATTTTATAAGGGAGAAAGTTTTGAAGAGGGAAATCAATTTGGTACCCATTCATACTGATGATCAAGTAGCAGATGTGCTAACCAAAGCACTCTGTTATAATAAGTTCTCAAAGTTCAGAGATCTGTTGGGAGTAGTAGATAGAGGGTTGGCGTTGAGGGAAAGTATTGAAGTACATCGCCAACCTCATCCTATTGATCAGGAGATTTGTTAGAGATTTGTTAGATGCTGAGGAGATCCAGATTAGATGCTGATTGAGAATATCCCTTGAAGAATAAAGACTTGTTTTTTTTTTAAGTAGCAATAAGTCCATAAGGAATAGAATTGTTTTTCTGTTCAATTGCTTTTCTATTCGTTTCAGCTTTTTCTACGAAATCCCTCTCGATCACATCGACGTACTTCAAGGCCATGTAGAAATTGTTAGCGGAGAGATGAAAGTTAGCCCTGGAACAGAGCTCCATCAATCGAATGCAAATTTTGACGGACTCAAGGGCGATGAGACGTTACGGTTGATATTCTGAGCCTCAACGAAGGCGTTGAGGGAGGCCAGGAGAGGACCGACGATGGACTGTAAGAGTTCATTGGAATGGGAGAGGGATGATTTGAGTGAATCGACGTCGGAGAGGAGAGATGTTGATGTGGTTATGATTTTCCAGAATTTCCACTTTCTACCGATAATCACAGTAAAATTGATCTTAAACCGACCTACAATTTGCAAATGGGAAACAAATGAGGTAAATTAGTTCTATGAATTAAAAGAAAACATTCAACTGATACGTCAGACAAATGATCTGCAAAACAAAAAAAAAAAAGCATATTTAACGCTTAGTTAATTTTGCGGAGACAGATTGCAACTAAAGATCTACAAATTCTACTATCGCGAATTTACAGAGTTCCTTCCCTTCGATTTGGACGGCATAGATACTGTTGTTGTAGGGAAACAATGGATATTTCAAGGGTTGAAATAGGAAAGTAATACGAAATTGCTCTGACAACTTACAAGGGATTGTATCCCCACCGTTTAGGTGACATTGTGAGGGTTGTGGGTTTCTATAATTCGTTGCAATAGGTGGAGATTTTCATGAGATCTCTCAAATCTATAACCGAATTACTGATGGAGAGGGATCTGATTTTTGCGATGGACAGTTTCCAAATCACGCTAAGAGATGAAGGTGCAAAACGTTGTAGCAGGGACGAACACCAGTTCAACGACATTGGAATGGGCTATGGCGGAACTACTCCAAAATCTGGGCAGCTTTATTGATGGAGATGAAGATTATTTCTTGTTTTCTGCATAAGTGAAGCAAGATTTGATGAAGACGAAGATGAAGAATGGAAGAACGAAGAGCAGAACGGAAGCTGAGGGACTCGGGTTTACCATTTAGGGGTGTAGGGTCAATTAACTGAGGGAGGTAAAAACATCTTTCAACTTATCTTTTAAGGTATTATTGTTCAATTCAAATTCGTTTTTGGATGACATCAGCAATTAACGGGATTCGTTCAACGAAGTGGATCTATTTGATTAACGATGGAAAACGTTTAGGTGATAATTGATTTTTTTGAAAGGTGTGGGAGGTAGGTGATGTTTCAAAACTATTATGGCGGGTAATTGATTTTTTTAATACTGGAAAATGCAATAAGGATAAAATGATCTTTATATTTTTTTACTTAACACCGTTAGAATTTGGGATGCGATTGTAATTGTTCTCAATTTTAGGGTAATAGATGTATTTGGATCAAAGTCTAGAGATGGTATGAGTAATTTTTTCTAAATTTAATACTTGAACCTAAAGATGACATTTAGTAAACTTGAATAGAAAATGGATGTACTAGTTTTAAAATTGTTATAATATGTGGTAATTTTTTTTTCTCAAATATTGGGGTAAACTGACTAATGGCAACTAATGCAACCAAGTAATTTAGAAACTAATTAAGGAAACCGACATGTTAAATTGTCTATAAACCACAAGCAAAACTGTTTAATGAAAAATCAATGAAAAACTAAATAAACGAAACCGATTAAAAATCACAATTGTATAACCTGTCAAAACTGGGCCTAGCCCAGTAGCACGGACCAAGCTGACCTGATATAACCCGAACCTAGCTCGGACCGATTCCTTAATGGACAGGTTTTGGTCTTATAATGTTATTCATGAAAGAAAAAAAAAATCAGCTACCCCTCATAATAGTTTCGAAACATCAACTACCACCCACACCTTAAAAAAAACATCAACTACATCCAAGTAACTGACGGAGGTGACAGAAATTAGCGTTAGACAGTTTTACCCTTTATGTTATTAATTTGAAAATTTTAAAAACTAGTAAAACTACTAATATAACCCTTCTTTCTTCTTATTCTTCCCTGGTTTTCAGGAAAAATAAAAGTTACGAAATTAGTACTGCATCATTTCAGATTAATGGTGATATTTGGGATTAATAGAGAAATTAGGTTTTGATTAGTCAGGGGAGTACTCAAAGACGACCAGTATGAGAGCAGACGAGATTGAGACAATGGAGAAGGAAATAGAGAACGTCTGGAGTAATTGGGGATCTGATCAGAAATGGAAACAATGAAACCAAGAAAAGAAGCAAATCCAAAACATTGAAGAACAAATCCACTAAAAGAAGACCCAAACTCTAGGAGGAATTTGAGAAAAAGAAAGAGGGTAAGAAAAAAAGCTATTTAATTAGAGGCCGACAATGGAGAAGGAAATAGAGAATGTCTAGAGTAATTGGGGATCTCTTCAGAAATGGAAACAATAAAACCAGGGAAAAGAGAAGAAAAAGGAGAAAGCAGAACAAAGAATGGAATCAAAGACAAAGAAATATTGAGACAAAAGAAGAGCACTCATTGATTGGAGGGAACTGGTAAGGGGGAAGCAACAATGAAAAGAACTGATCGTAAATGAACCCACGACGAAGACGACAATGTTGACGGCGAGGAGGATGAGTTGTTCGAGTTGGACAACAATGACGATGCAGTATGAGTATATAGGTTTTTCTTTTTTCTTTTTTTTAAATTCCCTTTTCAATTTTTTTTCTTGGAGTGATTTCTAAGTATAGTTTCTTCTTTCTACTTCTCTAGGGTTTCTCTGTTGAATTTATTGTCTTGTTGATGATGAGGTTTAATTTCTTTCTGGTTACCTATGGGAGTAGACGCGAGTGGCGGCCAAAGCAAGGCCAGCCAAGGCCGTTACTGCAATTCCTATTCGGACATTAGAAGGCACCACCACCCCCCAAAATCCTACACCACCACCTCCAATCATGCCTCCTGCTCTGCTCGCCGCTGTCTCCTTCAAGAACTCTGTCATCGCTGGGTTTTCCGTTGCTGCTATCGTACTCAACTTGTCTTGGTGGTTCATAGTGGTCGTCTACTCATTAACTCTCAATCTCTCTTTCAACCGTTAACCTTCTTCTTCTTCGGATTTATGTAATTGTTTTTTTTTTTCTTCTGATTTTGGATGATGGCAGAGGCAGCGGTGGTGTGTGCGGGTTGGAGAGAAATAGAGAGAGGGAGGAGCAGTGTAGGAGGGTGGAGAGAGGCTGTGATGGGTAGCAAGAGAGAGAGACCATTTAAGGGTTTATGGTCAGTTAACTGAGGGAAGGTAAAAAGGTCTTTCAACTTATCTGTTAGGGTATTATTATCCAATTAAAATTTGTTTTTAAATGACATCAGCAACTAACGGGATTAGTTAAATAAAATAGATCTATTTGACTAACAGTGGTAAATGTTTAGGTGATAGTTGATTTTTTTGAAAGATATGGGTGGTAGGTGATGTTTCCAAACTATTATAATGGATAGTTATTTTTTTTCTTCATGAAAATAACAGCATTTCTGACTCTAGTTAAGAGGGTCTTGTTGGTGTCATGTATGACCGTTTGATCTAATTTTGATTCATATTTGTAAGCTGATATCCTTAGGTACAACACTGCTAAATAAATAAGTCTATTTTAATTAATTTAATTAAAAAAAAAAAAACCATTTTCGAAAGACTTCAAATGAAACTTTAAAACGACGCAGCCTTGTAATTTTATCTGGGCCGTTGGATTGCATTGGTACATATAGATGCGTTATCAACGGCCGGAATGGGGTTGCAGGTGCTGTACGGCCAAACCCGGCTTCCTATCGAGAGTAATACGGATGATTTCAGAATATCAGGATTTGAATTCTAAATCCTTTCGTATGTGAAAAGGGTTTTATCAAAGCCTCTGCAATCTTCCACCTTTGCCTTTGCTCAAGTCTAAGCTAGGGTTTTGGAGGGAAGATGGCGGTAACGATTTTGGGTCGGTGTTTGATCACCAAACCATCTGTTGTAGCGATTTTTAGTCGTCCTTTCACATCGGCCTGTAAATCTGTTCCTAGTTTGTCTCTCAGATCTCATTATTCGTCATCTCTTCTCCGATTCCGTCCTCTCGTAGTCCTTACACAGTTTCATCAGTTACTACCGACATCGATTGGTTTGAGATGTTTTGCGACGCGTCAGACGTCATCGTCCCTAAACGATCCCAATCCCAACTGGTCCAATCGTCCACCGAAGGAGACGATACTGCTAGATGGCTGCGATTTCGAACACTGGCTCATTGTAATGGAAAAACCTGAAGGAGAACCCACGAGAGACGAAATAATTGATAGCTACATCAAAACCCTCGCTACGGTGGTTGGGAGGTCAGTTATTTTATATTGGTGATTTTATTTGAATATTCATTTCGAACGATTTATATACAAAAATAAAATTGATCCCAAATGTTGTCTAGCTGTGTATGATCTTTGCAAACTTGTTGTACACTGGTTTTCGGGAAAATTTGCGAAGTGCAGAATTATTCTCTAGGGTATCGGGAAATCATGCTCATGTCGTTTATATAGTACGTATAAGGGTTTGTTTATTCATTTTTTTTGGGTTTGTTTTATAGTGAAGAAGAAGCGAGAATGAAAATTTACTCAGTTTCAACTAGACACTACTTTGCTTTTGGAGCTCTTGTTTCCGAGGAACTCTCTTACAAGTTAAAGGGTATGTCCATGCTTACGAGGCTCTGGGTTTCTCTAATTTTTTCTTTTATGGTTAAATATATCTATCCCTTATTGCTTTTGATAGTTGAATATATGTTGTCTCTTATTGATTTTTATGGTTGAATATATCTTATTTCCCTTGTAAAATTATGCAGAACTTCCCAAGGTGAGGTGGGTTCTTCCTGATTCTTATTTGGATGTCAAGAATAAAGACTACGGAGGTAATGATACTCCTGAACTCCTGATTTTTACTTGTGCATTAACAGGATTAAGTATTTTGCTCTCTAAAAACATTGATCCATGTGAAGTGACAATAATAAAATAATGTGCTTGGTGTATGTATATATATATATATATATATATATATATATATATATATATATATATATATATATATATATATATATATATATATATATATATATATATATACCTCCAGAATATTTACATACGATCATTTGTATTTTGAGTTTTCTATGTATTTTTCGTATTTTCTTCCTATATGCCCATTAACATTTTGATATTGAGGATACAAATGTGGTGCAAATTTTTCCTCGACGGCTACTAAACTAGTCTATTTCAACCCTTACGAAAAACAATTTGTGTTTATACATATCTAAGTTTAACATGTTAGGGGATTTTCTTTTTGTTGATGCATCTTCTTCAAGATCAAGTGTGGGTCATCCCATCCGGTTACTTTAATTTCTCTGCTTTGTTACCTTAGTATTTGATTGTACCCAAAGAGAAGTTGATGTAAAACTAATGTGGTATGAACCTTTGTCTTGGTCCTCAATATTGTGTTTGAAGGATATGACTTAGTTGTTTGCAGAATGGGGTGTGGCAAGGGTTGATGATTAAGTTTGGAGATATTAATTTCTTTGTTCTTCAATTGTCAGGTGAACCTTTTATTAATGGGCAAGCGGTTCCATATGATCCTAAATACCATGAGGAATGGGTGAGGAACAACGCACGGGCAAATGAGAGGTCCAGACGCAATGACAGACCTCGAAACTTTGATCGGTCTAGGAACTTTGAAAGAAGAAGAGAAAATATGCAGAACCACGATTCTGGTTTCCAGAACAGAGAGAGGCCTCCAATGCCTAACATGGGAGGTTCACCACCAAACATGGGAGGAGCACCACCTAACCCAATGCCTAACATGGGTGAACCGCCACGTAACCCAATGCCTAACATGGGTGGACCGCTACGTAACCCAATGCCGAACATGGGTGGACCGCCACGTAACCCATTGCCTAATATGGGCGGAGCACCACCTAACCCAATGCCTAATATGGGCGGAGCACCTCCTCACCCAGTGCCTAATATGGGAGGAGTGCCAAATGTGCAGAATCAGATGCCTAGTAGAGATGCTGGACCAGGTGCAGCGTTTACAAATATGCCTAATAGAGAAATGGGTGGTATGCCACCAAGAGATTTTCAAAACAGGGATGCAGTTAACAGTGGAGGCATGCCCTTCCAGAGCAGGGATATGTCTACTGGTTCCATGCCAAACAGAGATTACCAGAGGAGCTACACATCTAACAGGGACATGGGGGACATGCCAGATGGAAATCATTACCAGGTAAGAGATATGCCTGGTAGAGACTATCAGTGAGGGTTAGTTGTGGATAAACGAGGTAGTTTCATTGTTAATGTGCCAATGTGGATAGTACGGTCAGTAGTCCATGAATAGTAATTTAATACGAGGGATACGGAAATTTATTTTTCTTTTCTTAGCCAGTAATAGTAATTTAGTACGAGAGATATGAAATTTTTTTTCTTAGCCAGTATTTAGTAGTCTACAGGGTCCATTGATACCTAGAACTGCTGTGAGATGTTAATCCTTTCAAATGTTTACACTTTTTGTCAGTTATTGTGTAATTTTGCACTTCTTTGTTATCCAATTGGCCTTTGAGTTTGATGGTTCTTTGTTTCTGTATTATCTGGTTAATTTGTTGTTTTGCTTATAGTTTTACGATTGTGTGTTCTGTAAGTTAATGGTTGCCTCTCTCTGTGTGTGTGTGTGTGTGTGTGTGTGTGTGTTGGGGGGGGGGAACCAAAAAAAGCCATCAAGCAAAAGCAGTCTATTTAGGCATATACAACCATATTTATTTTGCTGATCAAGCCACTTGTTGATTTCTGTTGGGGTATGAGGGGTACTGGGGTGATGATGGATTAAGTACTCTTAATTTGTTCTTGGATGATTGGTGGTCAATCTACGGCTGTTACATCTTTGAACCTTGTTTCTTTTTATTTTTAGAATTCCAAATGGTCGGAAGGCATTGGCAATGATTGGGCACTAGAACCAATTGTTGGAATTTAGATCTTTGACCAGTACGAACTGTAAATGAAACATGGGAATTACCTGCGGCAGATGGTAGTGGTAAACTGATGATCCAATTTGGAATCAGTTTCTAAGCCTCTAGGTAGGTTTGGATTGTGGCAGTGCATACAGTTAGGAATCCTATTGATTTGGTAATGATGAATGGTCTAGCTGGCTGATCAGATTCTAACCTAAGCAACAAAATCCTGCATCTAAATAGAAAGTTATAGACTTCATATTTTTAGGCGGCGGTCTTGATTATGAGAATTGCAGCTGAAAGCCTAGAATCCCCATGAAGTTGGCCTTACTTGAAAATATATTAATGTTATGAAATAAAGATGCCATGTTTTAGGTGTGCTGAACAAACCATACATTACAGGATTAACCTTGATCCATATTCAACCACAAGAGAAGTTCCTGTAGTACCTCTTGGATATCCAAAACTACCTGCTTATTCTGATTGTTGGATTACATGTGAATCATTAATCGGTTCATGATTGGGATGGTGAGAACAGAACTCTACAAAGTTTAGTGGATGTTGCAAGTAGATCCCATTTGAGAGTTTCCACCGAAGTATTGGATATCAGAGAATTTCCAGTGTCTTATTTGCAAGTCCATTTAGAATCAGTCTTTGAGGACGTGGATGTTTGTGGGACATGAAACAATTCTGGCTCTATAGGCCATGGTTTTAGGTTTTTGGATCAGATCAGCCAGCCTATCCGTATCGGTATCAGCAGTGGCCGATACCTGTATCTGGCTGATATTGTACCGGATGGCTCAGCATTTTGGGCCGACACAGGCAAAAAGATATAACACAAGTGTTGGCCGCATCGAATCTCATATAGGTTTCCCAAGTCACCTATTTCCGTTCCAATACTGTGAAGTGAAAACATGCTATTGGCTGATTAAACTGTAAAATTTAATTTTCTGTTTGCTGGTCCAATAAGCAGCTTAACCTAAGGCTTTAATCCCTATTCGTAAGGATCTTATTTCATTTCCATTTATGACATATTTTGCCTCCAACTAGAAGAATGCCCTAGAGAAAGGAAGAAAGAATTGAGTTCACACCCAGCTGAGCTGCTTCCCAAGCTATATATGCAGCAGTTCAATTAGATTGAGTGACAAACAATTTGTGCTCAAAATTTAAACTCTTCAAAGCAAGAGAATAGTTTTGGAGATGCCTCTGACAGGTTTATGTTTGGCATGATGATCTCAGGAACTAATTACACTTCCACAAATGCCATTGAACAAAAAATTGGTTAAGAAAAAGAAGATAAGCCAAACTGGACTTTTAACCCAAAAACCTCAACCCTGGCATAGCCCTGATTCAGAACCAGAAATAAACATTTGGAAGTTTAGAGATATAGGGGTCGACCAAATAGGTAAGCCCCTTCAAAAATAAGCGTATGCCGCTGAGTGCTGAGAGCACACGGTATTCTTTAGTAAAAGGCGAAAGAATAGTTCGCTCTGTGCTCACAGCGCGGCTGCGTGCTTTTAAAAGAGCACTTGTGTGTTGTTTTATAATTCATGGTTTCTTTAGTTGTTTCCCTTCCACACGATGTGGGATTATTGTCGATGCCCATATGGCATATTCATTTCTTCTGATTTAGTACTCCAACCCATCAATAAAAATGTGGTTGGGAATCTGGGCCAATGACGAAAGTAAGGATTATTTTTTTGTCTGTTTGCTCCTCGTGACAAAGGTCCAGTTTTGTGGCAAAAGGTTTCCCAATAATTCATGACATCTTGTCTCTTTTCCCTCCATTAGTTTTATTAAAAGCAGGTGTTTGGTTAATTACACTTTATACCCTCATACTGCCATAGTAGTTGGGTCCTTATCCTTTATTACCAACTGCTAAGTAATAATCCCCTAATCAGAAAGAGAGAGATGTATGCTTCTTATGCTACTTCTTCTTCTTTTTTTTTTCCCAACCTCTCACTTTTATGAGAAATGAATAAATCTATTGGTAATGGTGGAGAGAAAGGGTATATTCCCAAAAATAATTTTGGAACAATGTTTCTAATGTTCAAAATTATATTATTTTAATTAAAATAAGATGAATTATTATTGTCACAAGGGTCTGTTATTTTTTCACATGTTACAAGGCATCTATTCCATCACGTGCATAGATGATGCGTCCATTAATCTCAACCATTGAATAAAGAAGACATAGTCTCGAATCTAGATTAGTCATGACTTGTCAAATTTCATAGTCTATTTCAATCAAATACGTACTTATATTGGCTTGTCTTCTATGTATATCCATCCATGCATATGTGCTAGTATTCTTGACATTACAAAACGTTCTCAACTTGGAGTTAGAACAAATGGTTTAGATTAAAAAAAAAACTATAAAAAAAAAGATTGGTTCATATTTGCCTTGTGATTTCTCAAAACAACACATTTGATTGTTACATGGATAGCTACCCTTAAAATAAATATGTGGGAGAAGTTTACGTTGTGCATGGGTTGTCGTAGAACTGATTCTTAGATTAGAATCATATTATGCAACTCAGTGATCGCAAGGAGATTAGGTATGATGCGCACTTGTTATATTTCAGGCCTACCTTAGTTAACATGATGTGAGAGTAAAGGACAATTTTTTTTTTCTCTTGTCAACATGGTGAACATATTTTCAAAGAACGTCGCTCGTGCTCTCTATACTTAAATCCTCTGTGCTAGTAGATATAATGTCACCACCTCCCAAATTATTATCTCTTGTTAACACAGGGGTTGGCCCGAGATGGTTTGACAACTAGATGGATTCTCCTTTGAAGGGACATTTGGATTCAAAATTTCTTAGTTGAGGTCATTGTTTGAAGTTCTTTTGCTCGCTTCTTGTTCGGGAAGAATTCTGATTCAATGTCATCAACAACCCGTTGATGCGCTTTACTTCAGTTCTGGATGAATCACCCATTACCATCTCCCCATCAGTTAATATTGTTAAGCAATCACTACCTTCTCCCCTCCAAAAACCCTTTTCAAAAAAAAAAAAAAAAAAAAACCTGTGACTATCGTAAATGATGAACGGGATCAGAGTTGTATGTGCCCAAAAGGGACGTGGGTTTCAGCGTAAAACCTTTCTCGAATATATAAAACTTCACATTTATTGATGATGCAACTGTTAGATTTATGTGGGTTTAATTAATTATCTAAACTAGTTAATTTAGTGGGAGTCTGATTGACATGGTATAACCGATTTGGTTTGATTTGTCACACGGTATGAGATAGGTTTGGTAACTCTAATTCTATTGTGGGAAGGGTTTTAGGGTTACATCTGTGTTCTATAAATACAGAGTTAGAGTCCCCACAACCACGGTTAATCAGTTCTCTGCACCCATTAGCAAGAGACGTCAGGATATCCTCTGCCGAGGGATTTCGATCAAAGCTTGGAGCATCGTGGAGCGTATGAAAATTAATCTTGGAGCGTCGTGGAGCGTATGAAAATTAATCTCTTCACAGACAGGTATGTCTTTATATTCATTGTTTATGGTTTCTCTATTGTGTTCTAGGGCTACTGTATGGATGGAGAATGAGTTTCTTGGAAACCTAAACTTATAATTTTCTAACGGCAACCACATTTTGAATCACTTCACGCAATTGGTGTAATGGTATGCGTTTTAGCTCTTGGAGAATACAATGGATGAACTTCCCTTTATTTTGATGTTTGGTTATGCACCCCGTATGTTGCTCAAATTCGTAAGTAGTAAGAACCTGCAAAATCTATTCAATCACTCAGCTCGTAGGGAATGTAATGAATAGACTTCCTATTATTTGTAAGTTTGCTTAATTACTTGTAAGCAGTAATTAAGAACATAAAAAAGCAATTCAACCACTCATTATGCCAATAAAACAGCAAAAGAACTCCCATTGAATCATTATGGAAAAATTACAGAACCTTTTACAATGCCATACTAATATCCAGAACCTCTCACTATGTCAAAAAAAACTCTTTCTAGCAATGATTAAAAACAATGTAATAAATGAGTAACAAGCAAGAAATGTAAAAATATACATGTGAAAATATAAGAACTCAAATTTACCTCATGAGTAAAGGATATACTTCAAACGAGATCCTTCAAGAATGGCAGTTGGAACAACCTTTTGACATTCGTAAGGCAGTGTTCACATCAACCTTCTTTGACATTTTTATTTTCATGTTCCTTACAGGTGAATATATGTTTTCTTCTTCGGAGAAATTTATTGTAGGAATACATACTAGCTAGTATATATGCACTAGAATTAATCAACTTTATCTTAGGATTTTCTCAAGATCCATCCAGATAATCCATCATAAGTGAAGTCATTGTCTATCTCAATGCTTACTAGTTGATGTGCTGGTTGTTCTTCTGAAGTTGAATATAATTCTTCTGATCCGGTGGAACTGGCAAGTTTTGGAACTTCCATTATAACTTGAGAAATAGATATAGCAACAATAGAGTCTTGTGCTTTGCATACTTAAAATATCTGCTCTTTTTTTCTTTTTTTCTTTTTTTTGGTTAAAAAAAAAAAAATTGCACCCTCCATTCTTGTCAAATTGGTAAGCAGTAAGAACTTACAAAAGCTATTCAATCACTCAACTCTTGGTGAATAATATAAATGGACTTCCAATTATTTGGATGTTGGTTATGCACCCAACATGGTACTCAAACTCAGAAGCAGTAAGATACCTGAAAAAGTTATTCAATTACTCATTATGCCAATAATACTGCATAAGCACTCCTATGGAACTACAATGAGTAAAGGAGACTACTCTAAGAAAAATTACTAAGTGGACAGCCATGCAAATATCCAGAACCTCTCACAATGCCAAAAAAAAGCTTTTCCTAACAATGATTAGAAACAATGCAACAAATCAACTACGTGCAAAAAATATAATGAGTAAACAATATACATCACATGAGCTCCTTCAAGACACATTCCTACGGTAGCTGCTCACATCAACCTTCTTAGACATTTTGAATTTCGTCTTCCTTTTAGGAGAACATATGTTTCCTTCTTCGAAGAAATTTACTGTAGGAGTACACACTAGCATGGCTGCACTTGAATTAATCCATTTTATCCTAGGTTATTTTTGAGATCCACCAGAAATGAAGTAATTACCAATCCCATGCCTAGTTGGAGGAGATGGTGTACGGATTGTTGTTAGCTCTTTCTGAACGTGAATATTATTCTTCTAATCTAGTGGAACTGGTAGGAATAACAAAATACATCATCAGGGTTGATCCCTGTAACATAATGACCCACACACACCTGTAATTGGTATATTTACACAACCACTCTAAGAAATAAATTTAAAGGTAAATTGCAACTATCATAATAAGAGTGGTATGAGATATTTATTGATAGACATTTGGTGAGAATGCCTAGAGTTGGTCTTCACTAAAGCACTGACAAGAATGTAAAAGGTACAGTGCACAACTTGCTCATCACTGATGATCATCTATTTCCATATGTTTTGGTATAAGCATATAGAACAGAAATGGCAATAAGTAAAGAGAATTAGAATTTAGAATCCACTCACTGTAATTTCAAGAAAAAATAATCCAGTCACTGTAATTTCGGGAAAAAAAGCAAGGAAGATGTGATCACAAAGAAACTAAATAGTCCAAGTAATATCAGCGAACACAAGGACATCAAATTTTATCTTACTAAAGTATGATTTAGAATCGTCTCAAAATAATCAACTAAGTACCTGTAGTGAGTTTACTTGTTCCAATGATGCAGCAAAACATGGTACACCGGGTGCTGTAATGGATGGGACTTTATAAAGTTCGACAACAATATAGGCACATGTTGTGATGCTGAAATGTAATTAAAGAGTCAATAATGAGACTAAAAGTCGAAACAAAGTACAATTAAACCTATCATGCAAGATTGCAAAACATAGGTTGATCAAGGCTTGAATGCTGAAAAAACCACAATAGAGTTGTGTCCTCCAAAGCAAAAGGAAATTGAAATGACTAAAATTAGTAGAGAAAAATTATAAATCAATGATTATGATCAAAAGAAAAAGTAACTTTATGATTATGATTCCACTTCAAAAAAATGTCAAAAGGTAAATTCAATAACTCACCAACATTCACTTCATGTCATGCTGCTTTTTTTACATCTGCAACTGTATCGAACTCAATAGAAGGTTGTGGATTCTGCAATCAAGCAAGAATCTTTGGAATATATAATTCAGTTCATAAGAAGGAATGGAGTGGAGACAGCAATGTAAATACTTCAAAGCTTTCTTTAACTGCAATAGTCTTTATCCTATGCTCTAAAATTAGTAGATAATATGTAGAAATTGGCCTTCACTGTAGCAATGGCTTCCAGGCTCCCAGCTGCACCTAGGCAATGCCCTATCATAAACTGTTGACAACCAAAAATTATAAATCATAAGTTGAAGATAAATATGAGAAAAAAGAGAGGAGGGAACAGGGAAGAACATACATTATTGAAGAGCACTACTGCTTCTGTTGCTCATTTTCTTCTCAGAGAACCCCTTGTTTAGAAGGTAAAAAAAAAATGTAACATTTCCACAAAAAATTACATGTAAAAGCAAAGTGTAGTTTAGGAGAAAATTAACAATTAACAATTCCAGAATACCAACAAAGCAATTTTTCAAGTTCAACCAATGTGCATATAAGATTGCCTAAAAAAGTACCTAATGCGTTTAAATGTGCTAAGCCTTACAAACCAGATTCAGCCGAATTCATGGACAACATAGATAAAAGAGGTTCCTGTGATAATATATTGTGCTGTATTTCTTCACTCAAATAAGAACTTGGTAATTCTTGTATGAGAAAATGAGGGAGAGATGGTGGAAGGAGGAAAGGAAAAGCCAAGAAAAAAAAAAAAAGAACCTGCACTAGTATGTTAAAATTATTAAAAGATATTGGAGGAAGACATTGTGACACCAATCAATTCCAGTATCTCATTGTGGGAGTGAAGTGAGGGGGACAAGGTGTTGAGCAACAATGGAACATATTCTCAATTTGCAAATTGGGAATTTAGATGATCACCTTCTTGGTATGATATATTAGTTTCTTGTAACTTTTTCCAATATGAGGACAACATTTGCACTTTACTATTTGCAAACACATGACTGCAATGATAAAATATATGATAGTATAAAAGCAAGTATATGCATTCCCACTAGAAATTCTTCTTGTATTCTCTCAAGCCTCTATGCATTCCCACTGGGGAACCTTGAAAACAAAGAGGTGGTAAAACCAATAAATTGGAGCTATAAATTTAATGAGCATAATTATTTTGGCATTGAAGAGAGATTACAATTCTTTTGGATTACCTTACCCATTTCATGTTAACAAGTCCTTTATTTGTTTTGGTAAATGGAAATGATTTTGTATCATGAAAGAAACTCCACATAAAAAATATTAAAAAAAAAAAAAAAAAAACCTAAGCTGGTCAGTGTGAAAATATGATAAGCTAGTCCAACAATTCCTAGACAAAGTGTAACTAGTTTCTCTTAAATAACAGTGATTAATCCGAAAATAATTTGCATCTCAAATAGGGTAACAGAGTCAAGATAGTGCACTACCACAACTAAAAGGTTCAGCAATTGCTTTGATGTAAAAATGAGAGCACTTAGTTTTAAACTTCAGGCAGCAGCTTTGAGACATGCAGAAAGCCACAAAAAGCAATAGAAAATAGTCTGCCACCATTTTAAATTATCCACCCTAGAAAATTCACTAAGTGGAGATGCATTATACTAACTTTTCAGAATTTTTTTTTTTGGGGGTAGAAAATTAAACTACTTAAACAGAAGGAGAAATTACATCATCTAAGCAGATACCCGATAAAATTAGGAAAACTAATGAAGAAAATCCATTACAGATCTGTTACAAAGATGTCCTTATAGAGACATTACATAGATGTATTACAGAAAATTAAAACGTTACAGAACATTACAAGAGTTGCAGGAATTACAGAGAGGAAAAACTAAAACCAGAACTAATACTATCGTTCTCAATGCAAGCGTGCGAATTCAAAGGGAACTAATTGATGGCTAACATGCTACACAGACAAGGAAAATTACCATTTCATAATTATAGAAAAAGAATTAATTGATGTAGTAGCAGATTGCTAAGTAACAAACTAGAATCATGGAAACTGTGGCTAACATAGAAATCAAGGAAGCCAAATCCTAATTATACCTCTACCCAATTTAATTCCACCACAAATACCTCTGACCGTGCAAGGGTACCATTTGTTCTTGAGAGAGGACTCATACCTGGATCAAGGGCGGAGGTCCATAGAATGGCAGTGGTGGATTCAGCAGAGCGACAATAGAGCCTTAACCTGTATAAAATGGAAGTTGAAAAGTAAATCTATATAACAAAACAGAACTGAATTTGAAGCAGAAGACCTTGTCGTTGTAAGAAAAAAGTGAAAAGAAAAAAAATGAGAAGAGAAGAGAACGAACTAACCTTTCGGGAGATCTATGGGAATCCCCAGTTTATTATGATCAATGAAACGGAAAAGAATAATAAGGTAGCTCAGGTTACTAAAAGCAAATCGAGAAGTGAAAGAGCTCAATCGCAACCATGAGCAAAGAACGCAGTACTTGATAAAAGTTAAACTTAGTACTTGATAAAATCTAAAATTCCTTTTAAAAAAATATAACATTTTCTGGAAATAAAAAATTTCCGAAAGAGTATCCCATAGACTACTCTTAGAAATAGGAAACTAAGAGGGCAAAAGCACCACGCAACAAACAGAGAGAGACCCAAGAACAGGATTGGTCTTACCATCGTAGCAAGTCAAGAGTTCCGCAAAAGCAAAGCTTGAACTATCAACACTGAATCTGAGTCTCTACAATGCAAAACAAAATTAGCATCATTGCTAACAAGAAAACCATATGGTTCCATCTAATGAACCCTAGTTTTTGACGTGAAGTAACATAGATAAATCTCCGCCAATAGCTCCCAAAAGTTTGTATGGAATCCTAAATAATGAAAATCGAAACTTAGAATCATGAGAAGGAGAAATCTTACATGATCACAGACACTTTCAGATTGAAAAGATTACGATTCTTCTTTGCTTACAAGATAAACAGAGAAAACAAAATCTAGGTTCTCTCTCTCTCTCTCTCTCTCTCTCTCTCTCTCTCTCTCTCTCATAATGTGTTTTTATGGTTTAACGAGTTTAGAGCTTGAACAAATTGAGAGAACGGGATAGTGAAAGAGAGATTGAGAAAAAGAGATTCAGTCAGGGCAAGCTAGAAATATAGACGAAGAGAGGGAAGATGAGAATCGATTAAGGCACGAAGTGAAAAGTAAAGGGTTTGTGGGTATTCGATCCCTATGTACATATCGATGCCTACGATTGCTAGGAAACGTCGCCACCTACCTAGTGAAAAGCTGCGTTTGGAAAGACAAACGCCATATTATTGTAAACTCCATGGCTGCGTTTCCCAACAAACGCTGCCACAATTCATCATATCGTAACTCAATGGCTGCGTTTCCAAACAAATGCAGCAATGTACCATTCTATTCTAATAAGGTGCAGAGAAGGAGCAGGAATTAAAAGGACCCACAACCACTTTGCACACACCCTACGGCGGCAATTCCTGGAAACCGCCGCTTACGTCCATCCTACAACGGCGTTTCTTAAAAACCGCCGCTATTTACACCCCTACGACGGTGTTTCTTAGGAAACGCTACTTTGTACATTTCTTATGCCCGCGTTTCATAGCAAATGCCGCCTTGTATACTTCCTACAACGGCGTTTCTTTGAAAACGCCGGCATACATTGATCAGTGGCGGTGTTTATTGGGAAACGCCGTTATAGCTATAGACCCAAATTCTTGTAGTGTAGGTTTTGAAACTACCATTGTAACTTGAAAAATAGATCTAGCAACAAGAGTCATTTCTGCTATGCTTATCATCGCTAGAGCTCAGCATACTTGAATTCTCTACACTAGTAGATATAATATCACCATCTCCCAAATTATTATCTCTCATTAACACAAGGGGTTTGTTACAACTCAAGCTCAAGGGAGAGCCCAACCCAAAAGACTAGTATATTATTAGATGGGAGAACCTCAAGACTTAAGAACCATACTTGGTAGGTATGGGCTTCCAATGTGGGATCGTAATATTACCACCCCCTTTTCAAAGCCGACGTGGGCGTCGGCCCACTCTAGATTGCCTACTATGGACGGCTTTCACTCTGTTTCACCAGGTAGCCCTTTCCCAGGTCGCTCCTTCTCTAAGTTGCCCCTCCCGTAGTAACGACTTCTCAATGAAAGCACCAAATGTTACAACTCAAGCCCAAGGGAGAGCCCAACCCAAAAGACTAGTTTATTAAGTGGGAGAACCCCAAGACTTAAAAACCATACTTGGTAGGTATGGGATTCCAATGTGAGATCATAATAGAGTTGCCCTAAGATTGTTTGACAACAGGATGGATTCTCCTTTGAAGAGAAATTTGGATTCAAAATTTCCGAGTTCAGGTCATTGTTCAAAGTTCTTTTGCTCTCATATTGTAGGGTAAGAAATTCTGATTAAATATCATCAACAACCCATTGATGACCACGCTTTACTTCAGTTCTAGATGAATCACCCACTGCCATCTCCCATCGGTTAATACTGTTAAGAAATCACTACCTTCTTCCCTCCAAAAGTCCCTTCTTTGAAATTTGAAATAAATCATATGAACCACTTACTTACCTTGTTATAGACAGAAAATAAATAAATAAATAAATAAACAGGTAAAACATAAGCATGAAAAAAAAAATTAACAATGTAAAAATCATAAATGACGTATGTGCTCAGAGGGGGAGTGGATTTTGCCTACAAATAGTATCATGCCAGTGTGAAACCTTTCCAGAATAGGTAAAACTTTACATTTATTGGTGATCTAACCACATTTCGAATCACTTCATGCAATAGGTGTTAGGATCGGGAGAACGCAAACAAACAAGAAGCACACGAAGAATTAACGTGGTTCAGCACATTCGCACACTTATTAGGATCGAGAGAACGCAAACAAATAAGAAACACAAGAAGAATTAACGTGGTTCAGCACCCCATCGTGGGATGCCTATGTCCACCAGAGAAAAGAGTGACTTTCTTTTATTCCCAAGAACAGTCTACAAAATTTTCTACCTGACAGGCATATCTCATCTATCAGCCTTACAACGTTCCAACTCTCCACTGTCAAAGGAGAATCCTCTACAGTCCTTGTAGCCTTACCTAGGTTTTCCCACACAGAGACAATATATAGGGAAACCTAGAAACCCTAATCCCACCACAACTATAAGTTTAACCCCATACATGTAATAGACTCATACCCTAATACAAATACTACCCTTATAATTGTATAGACCCCACAGAATACAAGACACCAACCCAACAATAGGTTCAATGGTATACATCTCAACTCTTGGAGAATACAATGAATGGACTTCCCATTTTTTGGATCTTTGGTTTGCACCCCATTTTTGACTCAAATTTGTAAGTCGTAAAAACCTTAAAAAAAAGTTATTCAATCACTCATTATGCCAATAATACTGCATAAACACTCCCATAGAACCACAATGAATACACGAGACAACCCCAAAAAAAATTACATAGTAGGCAGGCACGCAAATATCCAGATGCTCGTACAGTGCCAGAAAACTGTTCCTGACAATGGCTAGAAATGATGTAATAAATTAACAAATGCAAGAAATGTAAAAACATACATGTGAAAACATTAGAACTGAAATTTACCTCATGAATAAACAATATACTTCACATGAGCTCTTTCAAAAGCTTTAGTTGAGAATATCCTTTTAACATTCGTAAGGGAGCTGCTCACATTATCCTTCTTAAACATTTTTAATTTCGTCTTCCTTTTAGTTGAATATCCTTTTAACATTCGTAAGGGAGCTGCTCACATTATCCTTCTTAAACATTTTTAATTTCGTCTTCCTTTTAGTTGAATATATGTTTCCTTCCTTAGAGAAATTTATTGTAGGAGTACGCACTAGCATGACTGCACTTGAATCAATCTAACTTTATCCCAGGATATTTTCAAGATCCACAAAAAAAGAAGTAATTGTCAATCCCAATGGTTACAGGTTGACTAGTTGGAGGAGATGGTGTATGGTCGTCCTTGCTCTTGCTGAACATGAATATTATCTTTTAAACCAGTCGAAAAGTTAGGTTTTGGATTAATCACTCACTAACATCACTCCGGCGGTTAACACTGATAAGAAATCAGTACCTTTTCCCATCAAAAAGCCCTTTCTGGGAAATTTGAAATAAACCATATAAACCACTTACTTACCTTGCTATATATAGAAAAAAAAAAAAGAAGAAGATAGACTCTTGACTTCACTGACCTAGGTTATGTGTGGATTATATCAAGGGAAAGCAAACCAACAAGATAAAAAAAGACGCTAGAAGGTCAACTGAACTTTTAGAAATCATACATACAAATATCTGTGAACCTTTTACCATTCCCTGTCTCAATGGTCAGAGATATTTTATCTCATTCATTGATGACCACTTAAGATTCATGTATCTCTATCTTTTAATTCATAAAGATGAGGCACTAGAAGCAATAGATGGCTTTAAGAACTTCAAGATATAAGTAGAGATACAGACTCGCAATGTAAGACTCGTACTCCATTAACCCGGTTTAACCGTGTCGTGCCATATCTTCCCATCATAATCAGATCAGAAGGAATCAGCTAGAAGATTGACCACAAAGCTAGGTAATCAAACTAGCAAGGTAATCAAACTAGTCAAGTGTAGGTTGTCCGGTTGAGAATTTTAGATTTCTGGTCCTTGTATTCTGAGACTGGTGATTCGACCGATCAGATCCAGATCTAAGTCCGAGATTAGAAAAGTTTTCTAATTTAAGAAGGTCACTCTCCAAATTGAGAGAGGACTCTCTATGGGAATTTTCTCTCTATATAGAGGACGTCTCTCTACTCTTTTTCACTTTTTTTATCATTCTTCAAACCCTAATTTGAGAGAAGAGAGAGGAGAAGGAGGAGAAGGAAGCTTGGAGAGAAAGAAAGCTTGGAGAAGGAAAGGAAGCTCTGCTCTACAAGTGCGAAGAATTACCATCGATTTTCAACCAACTACATTGAGGAGCCAATGGTGAGTTCCTTCATATCTGTAGAAGGTTAATTTAGGTTAGGATTTGAGATTCCATTGTGTTGGATCAGATCCAATACTATAATTTTAATTTGTAGTATTGTACATAAATCTATGTTAATGCTAGATGCTAGGGTTCTTTGAAAAACCAACCTTAGGGGAATTAAAGACCATAGAATGACCTGAGGATGGATCCCAGTATTGAGCCGAAGAATCGACTCAAAAGAGATTCAGACTAAAAGCAAAACCTAAAAGATAACTCAGGGGTTGTCAGGCCACTTCACCAGCCGACTAAATATGGGACCGGGGAGTCGACCAATGCTTCTTGAGAAGTCTACAAGGTCGTGTCCAGTGAACTCATTGATCGACCAATACAAAATCGGTGACTCGACTAGACAGTGTCCGGAGGACTTGTATAGAAGACCGGACAATGAGTCCAAGTACCAAAAACTCGATGGAATGAAACCTTAACCTAAGTTCACTACTTGTTTAGACTTTTCACTGATTCAAAATAGTTTCCAAGGCTTGGAAGGGGAACAAACATCATTCATAGGTGAGGAAACAAGACCTAAACTAATTGGTTAATAACAAACTGTCTTTATTTTCTAATGCCATGACTTGTATATTTTATTGTGCATTCTCACATGTCATCCAATATTTTGTTATTATTGTTCATACATATACCATGTATTTGTTGTTGATCAAATTATTATGTTTATAACATGCCATCCATTGTTGTATAATTGAGCATGCATGTACACCCTTGCATTTGGGGTTAGCAATGCTATGTAGTGATGGGAACGTGCGGCATAAGAAGCCAAGCCCCCATGAATGCGATTGACCTATGTTTGTACATAGTCGTATCACTATTACTTTAGTGGAACTAGTATGTCATAGGGTATCAGGGGAGGTGATCGCGGTATATGATTTCTGTCGGTGGACCTTAGCTCTATCTCTATGGGCGTATTGAGTGATGCTGGGGTAATGCCTTGGATACAAAACCTTTTATGACATTTAAGATTGGTTAGTCATGAACCCAGTTTGCAAGTCCTCGCCAGTAGGGGCATATGTACTAGTATGGGTAGAGTATCAGGGAGGTGCTAGCGGTATGTGATCCGTTAGGCTCTAGCTCTATCTCTATTCCGTAGTAGGTGATGTGGGGCGACAGCGGTGTGTGATCCATTGGGCGTGTTTGTCCTCTCGTGTATGGAGGTATGGTGGCTGCCTATTCTTACCATAGCACATTATAAACTTATACCAGACCAAAGATATGAATATAACTGTATGTATATGTTTGTGCATTATTTATTTACTCACTAAGTTATATTATGTGTTCACCCCTCGACGTTGAATATTTTTAGTTGATAATGTAGGTACTTGTAAGACCCGCACTCCATGAATCCGATCTAAACCTTTAATTCATGTCGTAACAGGTCTTCCAATCATCACTGGACCAGACGGGACGAACAGATGACAACCAGGTATGAAATCGGACCAATCGGACCAATTCAAGTATGAAAAATTGGATACCGGTCGATGGTACCGGTCTATGGTACCGGTCGATGGTCGATCGGTATGGCCTACGCAGACTTGGATCCAAAAAAGGATCTCTGCACGTCCCACTTTCCAAATTTCGAACCAAAGGACTTTCCTAATGTTAAGAGGCTTCCTAAACCTAACCCTAGCCTATATAAGGACCCTTAAACCTCCTAAAACCTCTCTCATTGATCCTCACAAATCCTAGAGAAGAGAAAGAGGCTGAAGAAGGATAAGAAGCTAGGAAGGAGAGGGAAGAGCCGCCATTGCAGTTGGACGAAGAACACATTACCACGAACCAACGATAAGTGCTTAAACCTTCCTCTACTTTAATCGTTCTAGGATGGTTAGTCATGTTTGGATCAATACCATGCAAAGCGAGGTATTGATCTAAACCCTGTTTTGCCGATAAACCCTAATCTAGTCGGTAAACCCTAGATTCAAGTTCTAGGTTGAAGACCATCGAAACTAAAACTTGAATGGAGCTGGAAACAACTCTAACTCAATGCTCAGACCTAGAATGTGTAGAAGAAAACCTGGGATCAATAGGGGGTGACTGACGGAAGGCGAGAACCGGATGTATGGTCTTTCAGAGACATACTGTTCGACCATACCGGTGGAACCATATGCGACCGGTACTGCGATCGGTACCTCCCGGAGACTGGTCTATGGGGACCGATCGACCATACCGGTCGCACTTTTCCCCACAGTGCTGCGACCGGTACCTATGACCGGTCTGCTCTGTGAAGAGTGTTTTTGACCCAGTTGGTTTTTCGACCAATGTAAACCTAAGGAAAAACTATTCTAATTAAACCTAACATTGTGTAGGACCTTGTGATAGCACGTTTGGACCTTGTAACGCGGAGCGAGCTATCAAATAAGAGTCAGGTAAGGGAATCAGACCTAAACCCTAATAATTAAATAAACAGTAAATCGTTGCTAATAACCATGATTCTATGGTATGATGTTTGTGCATACTCGCATGTCATCTTTTACTTTCAGTTATTATTATTATTCATGCATACTCGCTATGCTAGGATGTGACTGTTAGACATGTGATTGTTTTCATTAGTGTGTGGAATGGGAAAGACTGGAGGTCTGGGATCATTTCTCACACTAGCACCTTTCGTATCGTTCTGTCTTAGCATGCTTGGTGCGGGTAGGGTATCAAGGGGAGGAAGTGGCACTGTGATCTCCAACCTGGCCACTAGACTCTAGCTCTATCTCTATGCCATAGGAAGCTGTGCTGGGATAGGGCCTACTGTGATGACATATAGGATTGGTTAGTTGCGAGTCCAGTTTGCAAGCCCTCGCCAATAGGGGCTTACGTGTTGGTATGGGTAGAGTATCAGGGGAGGTGTTGGCGGTGTTTGATCCGGACGCCTTAGCTCTATCTCTATTCCATGGTAGGGTGCATGTGGGACGACAGTGATGTTTGATCCATTAGGCGGCTTCACACACTCGTGTATAGAGGTGCGGTGGCCGCCAATCCTCTCTATAGCACATTGCAAACTTAAAATTAGACCATAATGTGAATGTTACTCATGCATATGTTTGTTGCATTGTCTGAGTGTCTTACTGAGCTAAGTTGTGAGCTCACCCTTGTATATATACATATTTTTAGATGTTGATGCATGTTATACTGTGGAGGACTACATGGATGCTCCGGTGTACGGAGGTGTTGCTGCTTTAGAAGTGCAAGCAGGGGAGGACGAGCATGACGCTTCATGCGAGTGCCCTTTCTGCGTGTACCTCTAGGATGTTGGTTTTGTTTCTTTATTTATTTTCAGTCGGATTTATAATTGGGATGTAAGGATAATTATTTATCTTTTGGTATTTTGAATAACTGGATAATTTATTTATCAATAGAAGTACTCAGTTTATTTAATTCAAGAGTTCCGCTATATTTTATTGTATTCTGATTATCGTTATGTGCAATGGTTTGTATGAGTGGACACGGTCTTATTGAGATTCTGGTGTAAACCGTTGATTCAGTGATGGTTCACTCACACTTCTGGTTCAACCAAAATTGGGGTGTGACAGTACTACTGTGGAAGATTATATGAATGCACCATCTTATGGACACGTGATTGCTTTGGACGTGCAAGCTATGGAGGGCAAGTATGATTCTTCATGCGAGTGCTTCCAATGTGTTTATGCTTAGTTTTAATTTTTATTTTGAGATATGAGAACTTATAATAGATACCTAAATATGTTTTGAGTTATTTGAAGATAATCAGTTTAATTGTATTTATCATATTAGACACTCAGTTCACATTAATAAAGACTTTCGCTATTTACTTTATTATCTCTGATGGTGCGGAATGTATATGATTGGATTGTTAGCACGGTCCTTTGTGATTCTGGTGTGAATTGTTAATTCGTGTGACAATTCATTCACACTTCTGGTTCATTCAGAATTGGGATGTGACAGATAAGGTAATAAAGATTGTAAAATGAGACAGAGGTGGTGAATACTATGGTAAAACCATAGAACAAGGTCAAAGACCTGGCCCGTTTGCATAGTATCTTCAAGAGCAAGGAATTATAGCCCAATATACCACGCCTGAATTTTTGGATCAAAATGGCATTGTTGAAAGAAAAAATCATACATTATTAGATATGGTTAAAAGTATGATAAGCAACTCTTGTCTACCTTTGAAAATGTGGAGTGAAGCTCTTAAGACTGTGGTATATATCTTGAACAAGGAACCATTCTAGTAGGTTTCTAAGACTCCTTTTGGGTTATGGAATGGTGGAAACCCAATTTGAAGCATACTGGAATCTAGGGCTATTAAACCACAATAATAATCTACAATCCACATCTTTAGAAACTGGAGCCTCAAACATTCAATAGATATTTCATTGGCTATTCAAAAAGATCTAAAGGTTACAAGTTTTGTTGTCCCTCCTATACCCTTACCATCGTAGAGTCAAAAGTTGCCAAATTTCTATAGGATGGCAACAACTAGAGGTGTCAATTTTGGGACTACACCGTGTCCCCCAAGCCATGCTGATCGATTAAAAACCACATTGAGCCACACCATTTAATATACTTGTCGATCTTAGACCCGGACCGATTAATAACAAGTCGTTCACAATGCAGGGGTGCAACCCGATGGTCGCCCGACTGAACCGTCCAATTAAAGACTGAGTTGGTATACACCAATTGAAGACCGATTAAAGACCGATATAAGTTTCTTTTCTTTTTTTTCCACCTATTTTCCCTCCCACTTTTTAACTTTTTAATTTGTCTTTATCCTTCTCTTTTTCTGTCTCTTGAAGTTCAATCGATTTAGGTTTTAACTTTTAACTTTTACTCTATGCAAAATGCCTAAACAGTAAAGTGTAAACCCCTCTTGCTTGTGACTGTTCATTTGCTTCCAGTTTCTCCTTGTCTCCTTTAATGTCTCCTCTTGAAGTTCAATAGACTTAGGCCTCTTGATCGTTTTCTTCTACTAGCGAGTGGAGAAGTCCCTCTTGTCTCTTTTGTGCATCTCCTTGTCTCTTTCATGCATAATCGAGCATAAAATCGAATAGCATAACCGAACATAAGACAGAATAAGATAACCAATTATGGACGTTAATAAACCAATTAAATCGATTAACATAAGACCAATTAGGGACCCAGACCAATCAAACCGAATATAAACAAGTCAATGTCTTGCAAATCAAGACCGATTAATTTAACATGTCAATCAGGGGGCTAGGTGTTAAATTGGTGGGGACCGGTTAGGCCCGACCTAAACCGACCAAGACTGATCGATTAACAACCCTAATGGCAACAATGGGAGTATTCAGGGTCGAAATATTAAGTTCAATGAACAAGATGTATCGACAATCTCTTCCACATTTAGTGGTCAGAGTTTTATCCCTTTACCAATGGTACATGTGGTTCATGAGCAACCACACTAGCTCATAATGAATTACCACATCAAAATGTATCACATCAAGAGCCAATTGTCGCTAAACCTATGGCTCCTGAAGCACAAGTTTTGAGGAGATCCTCGAGAGAATGAAAATCGATAATTTCTTTAGATTATTAAGTATATCTCTAAGAATGTGAAATTGATATTGGAATAAATGAAGATCCAACATCACTTATACAGGTTGTTAATAGCAAGGATTCCATTTTATGTATGATGCCATAAAGGAAGAAATAGAATCCATGTCTAAGAATCAAGTATGGGAACTTGTAGAATTACCTAAGAATACCTCCCTTGTAAGGTTTAAATAGGTTTTAAAGACCAAAACAAACCCGCATGGTAATATCAAAAGATACAAGGCCCGACTCGTGGCAAAAGGTTTTAATCAGAAAGCAGAAATTGATTATAAAGAAACCTTTTTTCCTGTATCTAGAAAAGATTCTTTGAAAATCATCATGGCATTGATGGCTCACTGTGATCTTAAACTGCATCAGATGGATGGCAGAACAATATTTTTGAATGATGATTTATATAAGGAGGTATACATGAATCAAACTGAAGGTTTTACTTCGAATAAAGGAGATCATCTACTATGCAAGCTTAAGAGATCCATATATGGATTGAAACAAGCTTCCCGACAGTGGTATTTGAAATTGATAGCACGATTATTTTCTATAATTTTGTGGAGAATCGAACTGATCAATGCATTTACATACAGATCAAGAGAACTAGTTTTACCATATTAGTGTTATATATGGATGATATTCTCTTAGCTATCAATGATCTAGGGACTCTACATGAGACAAGACATTTCTTCACCCAAAACTTTGACATAAAGGATATAGGTAAAGCCTCCTATATCTTAGGCATAGAGACTCACAGAGACATGTCTCTTAAGACCTTAGAACTGTCCCAAAAGGATTATATTGATAAAGTTTTAGAAAGATTCAAGATGAAGCAATGTTCATCAAGCGTAGCACCTCTAGTTAAAGGCGACAAAATCAGTCTGGAGCAATGTCTAAAGACCAATCTAGAACAACAAGCTATGCAAGATATTCCTTATGCATCAGTAGTAGGCAGTTTAATGTATGCTCAAGTCTATATTAGGCCTGACATCGCATTTGCAATAAAAAATTATAGGAAGGTTTCAAAAGAACCTTGGTTTATCACATTGGACAACAGCAAAGAAAATACTGAGGTACCTACAGGGCACCAAGGATCACTTGCTCTCACATATAAGTATGTTGATGATTTGGAGCTAATTGGTTATTCAGATTCAGATTATGCTGGGTGTGGAGATACAAGGAAGTATACTTCAGGTTTCATTTTTTTGCTAGCTGGAGGAGCAATGTCTTGGCACAGCGTAAAACAACCTAAGACATCTTCTTTTACTATGAAAGTGGAAGTAGTGGCATGCTATGAGGTAGTTTTTCAGGTATCATTTTTTAGGCAGTTTATCAAAGACTTGAAGGTCATAAGTTATATTAAAAGACCTATAAGGATTTATTGTGATAATACTGTAGCAGTACGTTTTTCTAACAACACATGCTCAGTGAGTCATTGTCAACACATTGAGATAAAATACTTTGTTGTTAAAGAAGATATTTGAGATCGTCGCGTTTAGATAGAGCATATCGGCACTGATGACATGATAGTAGATCCTTTCACCGAAGGCCTTCCGCTCAAGGTGTTGTGGCACACGTGGATCATATGGAACTATATAAATCATTTTGTGGCTAAACGTTTTATATAACATTGCAATGTAAAGTTCGATAATTTTGAAATAAAATTATTTTTTTATCATTTATTTTGTTGCATACATACAGTTTTGTAATCATAGATGCCTATAAGGTTTTCTAGGTAATAAAGTTTGACCCATGAATTGATTGTTGAATTGATTCTATAAAGTAAGGTTGTCAGAATTGAGGTTCATCTTAATATAAACATTTCATTGTAGTACATGGAAAGAAGTGTTTCAGTATTAGTACTCTAGTATTTTGACATGTACTATCATGATTCGTGGGTTGAGAGTTTTATTGTGAACATAAAGAACAAGTCCATAAGGAAGGATCCGAAAATTATTGTATGACCATACATTATATTAATAACCATAAAGTGGGTTGTCATTGTGGCAATATGGGCTAAGGGGGAGAATGTAATTCGATTAGCCCCTCACCTAATAGGGTTATTAGTATAGGATCCATTGTGACATGTGACACCCAAATCATCGTTCATCATTGATGGGAGAAAACGATTGACCTATAAATACTTAGAGGTGAGGTCCTATCCATACTTACGCAATTTGAGAACTCCATTACATTTTCTGTTTTGGATAAAAATGAGTGCACGAAAACCCCTTCTCCCCTTTTCCGTTTTGATTAGAGAAGCTGAGTTCTGTACACATAAGTTGGACAGTAATGGTGGGACTCGGTCCTATCAAAGGTATTTTACTATTGTTTTTATTCCGCATTTAATATATCTCATTGAGATAGGGTGGACTTACACTAAGACATACATATATAGATATACATGGAGACCATACTAAGAAAATATTTTATTGAATATAAGTCGGAAATTCTACAGATGTTCCTTCCACACTATCACATGTCTATACAATATGGTCCTAATTGCATCATCGTCTTGCCATATGGCAAAATTAAGGGTACGTGGAGAAAAACCTATCTACATTCCAAATTTGCCAATAAATAATTGCACAAAATAAAAATCATGTACTACTTTAATCATCGTAAAGAAAATCAAGGAAAGAAAGAATCACAATTTATTTTTTTCCCTCTATAATATTGAAGAGTGACAGAGCCCTCTTAATTTCTGGTCCTACAACATTTATACCACATAATCAGAAAACAAAGAAGTCTATAACCAAAAAAGAAAACCAGCATCACCCCTAAATTACTCCATTTCTGAGAATCTTTCAACCCTTGCTGCTTCAAGAACTCATCACCATACAAAACACAAAATCTTCCCACACTTTGCACACATCTCATCCTCCCCTTCTCTCCACCATATTCATTTATCAAGAAACTCTCAAATGGGTACTTAAACAAACTAAGATAGTGCATGAAAATCCAGTAACAGGGTATGTTCTTCTTTGATATAAAATACCCAGAGAAGAGAAAAAAAGAACCCATAAACCCTGCTATCATGGAGCTTCCAGTAATGAAGTTAGGCACCAGAGCACTGAAGCAAGCCACAAAAGAATTAGCCATCAGCACAACCAACCACACCACCAAAGAGAAGTAGAGAAACCCATCAATCTCTCTCCTCAACCCCACTAACCAGTATACAGGGATGGAGTAAAGAAGAGTAACAGTTAAGAGGAATGGAATGAAAACAAGGGTGTTGGCTATCACATAGGAAGACACTCTGTAAGCTCCTCTAGAAGTTTCTCTCATTAAAATCCTCCTCTCTTGTAAGAAAATTGGTAGCCCTTCAGTTGTTGTGGAAAGCAAGAATGTGAGAGTGAAAGCAAAGAATCCCATTCTGGTCTGTAAAGTGACCCAACTACTGTTATTGCTAACATTCATGAATATGGTACCCAGAACAAACCCAGCAACTAAAGCTTGAATGGTTCTTGCTGCAAAAAGTTGCTTTGTTCTAAATATATTGTTGCAGAATCTCTGACCCAGAATTAAAACCTCCTCAAATTGAGAATTTGGATAAAAGAATCTATTGTCTTGCTTCTCCTCCTCATCATGATCCTCAGTTACAGCCACAGAGCTCTGTACATCAAGACTCTCTGTGACATCAATGGCGAATTCAAGCACATTGACATGCCGAGGAATGAAATGGCCAGCAATTATTAACCGTTCCTCAAGAAGATCCAAAGATCCATGATGAAGAACAATTCCATTTGATAACAACACTATTTGATCAAAAAGTGCAAGAATTCTGAACCCAGGTTGATGAATAGTCAAGACAATTGTCTTACCTTGATTAACCACCATGGATTTAAGCAGAGATACTACATGAAAAGCTGAACCAGAATCTAACCCAGAAGTCGGTTCATCAATCAAAAGCACCGCCGGGTCATGAACTACTTCAACACCGATTGAAACCCGCCGCTTCTCGCCGCCGGAAATACCACGAGGGCAATCCCCTCCGATTCTAGACCGAGCCACCCGATCCAATCCAAGCTCCTTGATCAGATCTCTCACTCTTGCCACAGCAACACTAAGATCACCACATATCCTTAACCGAGCACTGTATAGAAGTGTTTCTTCAACTGTTAGCAAAGGAAAAAGCGCATCATCTTGGGTAACATAGCCGGAAACTCGCCGGAAACTTGGAGCATTCATGGGTTTATCATTGACAAGAACACGACCAGATATCCGACTATGTGGGACCAAGCCTGCAAGAACCTCCAAAAGTGTGGTCTTGCCAGCACCACTAGGACCAGCAATGGCTGTGATTTCACCAGGTTTTGCTACACAATCTACATTCCTTAGAATGTATCTTTGGCTTTTAGTGCCATTAGAACTTCCCCAACAGCAAATCCAGCTGAGTTCGTGAACCTGTGGATGTAACTGGTAGGAGAGTTTCTTTGTTTCTATTCTATACTGAGTTGTTTTCCGGCAAACACCGCCGGAGTCGGCGGCCTTGACAGGTAATTCCATGGAGAACAGATAGAGTATAACAGTAGGAAGGAATTTATGTAAAGGATGTAAACGAGGAAAACTGTGAAGAGAGAGAAAGTAGAAGATGAGCTAACACACCAAACAAACATTACCCATACACGCTATAGCATGGAGGGTTACGAGTCTATGTTTTATGTTGCATGCATGGATTTGGGTTTGACTTGGTTTCCATTTTTTTCTGTTTCAGGTAAGGGAGCTTGGAAAGGTTTCAAAGATCAAAATAGTAATGGATTTCAGGTGAGCAGATATTGACCACACATGGGTTGGTGTTGGTGTTGGTTGCCTCGCCAGCTCCCTTTCTCTCTCTCTTCTTTTCAAGATGATGACACCTTTGAAGTTTGGAATCTTCTTACACGCATTAGTAGCAGCCGTTTAATGCTAGTTTTGTAATTTCAAGAAATGCAGGACGGTTACATTAAGATAGAAGAAAGTGGGGCTTCTGTTGGGACTCACTTTTTTATTTACAAAATAAAACCTGTTGCAGTTGTATTAAATGAACCATTATTTCTTCCTTAACTTGCTGATGAAATCAAAACCGAATTTTATTCGGCTGACTGTAGAGTCTGATGAAAATTGAAATCAGATCGGATCAATTGATAAGTTTGAATCAAATTGGATCAATTGGTCTAAATTGAAATCGGATTAGACCAATATTGAATCGATAATGGTCCATTAAGTTAATATTTTATTAAATACATGCATGTAGGAAACCAATATTGAAATTAAAATAGTTTGATAATGGCCTCATAGAACCTATTAAGTTAACTTGGTACTACATATGGATATAGTAAAGCGAAATCAACGATCTAATTGATAGTGGACCGATAAGAACTTCATTAAGCCAGCCCAATAAAAGCTGAAACCAATTTTTTTTTATTGGACCACAACTGGACTGGGTTTACAGGACCAAAACCGAATTGGTCTCGACCGAAACTGGACCAACCGGCCCATTGACACCTGTAGACCATAGTATCAAGTCCTTGTGCATTGGCTAAGTGCCTCTGAAACTGTCGGATTGGAATTTCTAATTCTATTTGGATGAGACTCTCTCTCAAGATTCGAGGATCATGATTTGAGGAATCCGAATCATCAATTCTAATTTGTCGGAGTGAAATCGGTAGATTTCAACTCTGATCAGCCCGATTCATTCCACCTATTCCTAACTAAGGGATTAAAGTAGAGATTTAAGCAGTTTTAAAGGTTCCAAACAGCCAATTTAAACGATTTTACTTTTATAATGGGAATCAAATTATTTAACTAAATAATTTTATTTTTGAAATTAAAATCAAACCGTTTAATAATTGATTTTAGAACTCTGATTAAAATTATATTCGATTTCCATTCTTTCTTTTTTTTTAACATCCTTCTCCAGCAAGCAAGTTTTCTACGGTTTAAGCGATTGAGGCTGATTTCTGATTGATTTCGGCTGAAATCAAATTGGAATCGACAGAAACCAATTGAACCATGATTTAAACAGAATACGGTGTCCCAGACATTTTATCGTTTGGTTCACACTATAAAATGAAATAGGCAGTGTTTGGTTGAACCAATAATGGCCGGCATAATTGTGGCCCTGAATCCCCCAAATGAAATGGGTTACATGAGTGTTTTTTTTTTTTTTTGGTTGGGGTGGGGGCGCCTGGGTAAAAAGAGTTACACGAGTGTCGTTTATTTCTTTTGTAACCGTAGGCAGTTTTTCTTTTTTCACTCGGTCAAAATCCAGATTGGAAAGTGAAAAACGCTTACGAGTTGTGTATCTCGTGAGTTGTGACTGACGCAAACGGTCACCAAAATCAGGAAAAACGTTTCTAACAAGTGCATCCAAACGTAGGCTTTAGTGGTTACTTGAGTTATAACGTGATATCCCTTGTCATGTATATCGATCTATTGGTATGCTTACCGTATGAACGTATACCTAAAGCATAAAAAAATAAAAAATAAAAAATAAATAAGAAAAAACTGTATACTTGGTCCGATCAAAGAAAGACCTAATGAATTCAAATCCTCTCATGCCTCTTATGCCGGAATGAGAAAATTTAGTGGTTGTTATCTATTGTGTGCATATATCAATATATCGAAATATGTGCATAATAAATTACAGCCACTGGATTTCTTCATATCGACATGAGAAGCATCAGAGGATTTATTTCCATGAATTTTTGTTGTTTGTTGTAATTTTTTCCTTCACCTTTTCTTCATTAATTAGGTTTCCACAAACATGGTTATAGGGATCTACATCCTCTCCTCCCAGAGATTCGGGAGGAGGGGCGGCGACTCCAGTAGATGGTAGACACTTGAGAGTCGGATGAATCCGACCCCTCCATCCAATCCTACAAAAGAGTGTCGGCTCGGATGGAGGGGTCGGATTCATTTGACCCCAGGTGTCGACCATCCACTGGGGGTCGCTGCCTCTCCTCCCGAATCTCTGGGAGGAGAGGATTTGAATCCTGATTATAGGAATCAGTATTGGATCGGCTGATTCAACCTATCAGTATCATTATCAGATCAGCCAAGACCGATTCCAATTCGGCATCGATTCTCATGCCCATTATTGGATCGATCTGGAATCGTATTGAATGATTCAATCTAGTTTTGATATTTGAACTTCATTTATGAGATGCGTCAATCATTCAAGTTGCAAGGTTGCAATTAAAGGTGTTAAATGGTTTATTATCGGTTAAATGGTGTCGTGCAGTGCGATGCATAGGAAGCTAAAAACTTAAATCAAATTGATTAACTAAATAATGTCGAAAATGCTATCAATTTCTAAATGACTTGGTTGCCATTAAACAATGCGATTGTCATTAATCAGTTCCTCCCGATATTTGAAAAACAATTTTACAACATATTATAACAGTTTATTAAAAATTGACTCATCCATTTTCAATTCAAATTTGACTTGTATATTGATTAAATGTCAATCTTAAGAATTAAAATTTATTCATGGATTTTAAAAGAATGACCACTTTTTAAGTTAGAGATTTGCAACTAAAATATTGTAAATCCAATGATTTTCATATATAAAGGATTTTGTTCAGAACTAAAACATCCAAAGGGAGTGGCCGGTTTGCAGGCAGAAAAATGGAGAATAAGGCTGTGTTTGGTATCATTTTTGTTTTTGATTTTGGTTCAAATTTATAGTTTTGAAGAGGTTTGGCATAATTCATAAGTGTTATTTATGAAAAATAAAAATAAAAACAAGTCAAAATTCAAAAAGAGGTCTCAACCTCTTTTTGATTTTTGGTCAAAAATTATTTTTGTTGTGTTTTGTTCAAAACACTTAAAACATGTGTTAAAATAAAGGGTTAAAAAAGTAATTTAGTTTCCTTTTATAAAACCACCCCAAATCAAACCCTCAAACACTCTTCTCGTTGACGAACGGAAGTAAAGCACAAAGACGCATACCTGCAACTTCGTCCTAGAAACAGCTCTGACGGCGACGACGACAACAATCATTCCAACGGAGACGACGTCGTTTCTCCAAAGACTTTCAAAATCATTTTTAGACATAGTATGCCAAATATGTTTTTCATTCTACCATCTATTTTTATTATAGCTACCGAACAACATTTTATTTTTGAACAAAAATTATTTTGAAAATGATTTTTGTTAAATAGATAAAAAAAAAAAATGATACCAAACATAGCCTAAGAGATGCCAAAGAGAATGAGAAATTACGTGTGTGTGTGTGTGTGTGTGTGTGTGTGTGTGTGTGTGTTTAAGGTTAGGGATTAGAGATTTTTGTACGGTGTGAAAATCCAAATCAGAACTGAACTGTTTACTAAACGGATTTTCGGTACTAGTATAATGGTTCGGTTCGGTTTCGATAAAGATTTCGGTGCATTTCTTGCATCCTTAGTTGCAACGTGTTGACCACCTACGATTAAAAAATAAAATATTTTATTTATTTTTATTTAAAAATACCAACCTCAGCCGCTTTGGGTACCGGTCTCAAAAAGTGACCAATTTGGGGAGTATCAGACTGAATCGATCGGATCCGGATCGACCGGGTCCGATCCAGGTCCCCATATCGATTCCTATATCTTGCCCACAATGCTTTCCAGATAAAAAGAGAAAAGATCATATTCACACACTATCACTATATAGCTATCAGATACCCAATGAACGACAGAGATGGACAGGAAATGGAAGAAACAATCATTCCTTAGATTTCATTTTACCATTAATTAATTGACCATTTAAAAAAATTACTTAAATTAATCAATTTTAAATTAAAAGATAAGCAAAACGTTTCGAATACGGCTGTTTACTTATAAGGACGTAATTTCAATTATCAGACGAAGAAATGTAATTTCAAAACTATCCCTCTCCTACTGAATAAAGGACTAATACCCTGACAATGTGCATACACGACAGAAAGCCATCCACTTAAAGATATTGGGTTGGTGAATATTTTAAATAAAATAAAATAAAATAACATAAACAACCTCTAAATTTGACATGTGATCCATCCAAGAATCCCTTCCAATCCATCCAAAGAAATTGGGTAACAGTCTATGATGGTTTTTAAGGATTAAATTAAAGTGGGTGTTAGCTCTGGGACCTGTTTGCCCTAATGAACAATTCACTGGGTGTACATGGGTCAGCATTCAAGGGTCAAGTAATATCTTAGTCCATAGGCTAAAATTTAATATCCTAAACCAGATCCCCTGAAGGTTTTAATTTCAGGTATCAGACACAGTATCAATTCAGATCAGGTATGTACCAATGGCCAATTAATACGTGACCGATAATTAATAAAAAAATGTGAGGTACTAAGAATCGGGGATCGGGATCGACCACTGCCAAACCAATACAAATCAACTGATCCGATACCGGTACCTAGAATCATGCCTAGCCCTCATGCACAACCCAAAGTTTATGACTGCACGTTTCAGTAATAAAAACTTGGAATTTGCATTTTCATACCATTTTCCTAGTACATTTTTGAAGTTTCAACAAAACATTCAAAAGTTGCTTGAATTTCTAATGGGTTTTCAAGGTACTAGCATACCATATAACATAACATTTGTGTTTATGGTCCAAAATCTGGTTCAGTTTTGAAACAAAAGTAGATCATCCAAAAATGATTTCTCCTCTCATTCCCACATGTTGATCAAAATTGAGACTGAAAACTACTCACCAGCAGTCATAATTTGCAGCAGTAGAAATACGAAAATGAATGTTTAATTTGTACCATTGGGCAAGCCTTTTCATCATTGATCTCTTGAATTTGTTTCTTCTTTCTCACGTACCTTTTCTTTTTATCAAAGCATTGCCTGCATAAAGAACCCAGAGTAAAAACTGTAAGGGACCATGATCATATAGATTCATCAGCATCTTATTCCAAACAACACTTACTCATTCCCAACCTGGGTCTTAAATTTATCATTGTTGATGCCATTTATGGATCCCATGAGTTAAGAAACAAGAATATTGTAACAAAATAGAAAAGAAAGAAAGTGAAGATGGAGAGAATGGAGAATAGTGAATAAGGAGAGAGAATCAATGTGTGTGTGTATTCTTCTCTCCTATGGTTCATTTATTTATAATCAAAGAGGAAAAACAATAGTTTAGGAAACTTATCTAATCAAACCAAGTGTTGAAGATAGCCAAGATCTAATGATCTGATACCATGTATTGATTTTATTTGGTGTTTTAGATGATCAAGATCTGCTGTATCTACTACTATGCTGTTCATGTGTGATTGATAACATATTGATCATCTTCTTATTGTCTATGTGGTAAGCATTTATTACAATTTTTTTACCTATCATCCTACCGTCACCCCTCTTGAGCCATCATTCCTTTGGCCACTCGGTTGGCTGAACCGAGATTTTTTTTTGCAAAGATAGATATATATTGTGTAACCCCACTACCTCCATCTTCATTTGCTCCTCTTTGAGTCTTATTTTCTTGACCAACCGGTTGACTGAATCGGGTGAAAGTAGAACAATTAATTTGCATTGCTTGGTTGTGATGACTGATTATAAGCCTTCAAAAGTTCAGATCATCTCTGTAAAATTAAAAGGGGTGTCAAAGTACCTTTTAGAAGATGGAGAGAATGGAGAATGGAGAATAGGGAGAGAGAATCAATGTGTGTGTGTATTCTCCTCTCCTATGGTTCTTTTATTTATAATCAAAGAGGAAAAACAATAGTTTAGGAAACTTACCTAATCAAACCAAATGTTGAAGATAGCCAAGATCTAATGCTCTGATACCATATACTGATTTTACTTGGTGTTTTAGATGATCAAGATCTGCTGTACCTACTACTATGTTGTTCATGTATGATTGATAACATATTGATCATCTTCTTATTGTCTATGTGGTAAGCATTTATTACAATTTTTTTACCTATCATCCTACCGCCACCCCTCTTGAGCCATCATTCCTTTGACCACTCGGTTGGCTGAACCGAGATTTTTTTTTGCAAAGATAGATATATATTGTGTAACCCCACTACCTCCATCTTCCTTTGCTCCTTTTTGAGCCTTATTTTCTTGACCAACCGGTTGGCTGAATCGGGTGAAAGTAGAACAATTAATTTGTATTGTTTGGTTGTGATGACTGATTATAAGCCTTCAGAAGTTCAGATCATCTCTGTAAAATTAAAAGGGGTGTCAAACTACCTTTTAGAAGATGGAGAGAATGGAGAATAGGGAGAGAGAATCAATGTGTGTGTGTATTCTCCTCTCCTATGGTTCATTTATTTATAATCAAAGAGGAAAAACAATAGTTTAGGAAACTTACCTAATTACAATCATAAACCAATTAGGAAACTACACCTAGACAACTTAGGAAATAAAACCTAACCAATAAGGAAACAAATAAACACTGGTGGAAACAAATCCACTATAATAAATGGAAATAACTAATATAGAAGCAAGACCATATGTAGCATCGATAGTTGGGACCCACAGTATATCGTTAACTCTAACACTCCCCCTCAAGCTGAAGCACGGGGGAATGTAAGAGCTTCAGCTTGGAACAATATAGTAGTAGCAACAGTAGTTGTAGCAATAGCAGTGGCAACAACAGCAGTAACAGTAGTAGTAGCAGCACAGTATAGGTTACTGTGAACCAATTAGTAAAGATCACATCAGATATATGTGGTAGAAGGTGCATCAGGTAGTAGAGGCGGCAATAGAAAAAGAAAATCTTAATCTTGAGCAGCAGTGTAGTAGTCACAACAAATAAGCAGTAGGTTGCATCACGTGCAACAGTAGACATCATACAGTAGTAGGCTCTGACACAAGCAAGGTAGTAGTAAACTCCAACATGAGCAAAATAGTAGTAGGCTCCAACATGAGCAAGGTAGTAGTAGGCTCCAACATGAGCAAGATAATAGTTGGTTCCAACATTAGCAAGGTAGAGAAAAGTGTATTTTTCATGAGTAGACACGAACCAACAAATAATAATAATCTTCAACTGATGACTTGAGTAGATAAGAATATATATAATCCCTCTTTTACATGGAACATTCCACGTGGACAAATAACAGAGATGAATACTCAACGAGAACAACCACAAATAAGAGTCCAATAAAGGGTAGAATTGTAAAGTCAGGAACAATTAAAGGGTAACCAAATAGCACCAAGATATTATAGGACTTATGACTAAATGGCGGGGGGTAATCATGGAAGCAAATATTGGAAGAGGATAAAACAAAATTAAAGATAAGAGCAAGGGCATTATAGAGAATCAACAATAAGGGGATAACCTTTTTTTTTTTTTTTTTTTTTTTAATGTTCCAGAATATGACTTCTTCTTCAAGCTTATGTCACGATGGGAAAAGAACCCAGTGGTAACCAGAAATAGAAAGAAACATTGATCCTTGGGACAATAGGACAAAATTGGAAGTAAAATTTTAGTGAAAAGGGTAAACCTGGAAAGGAGATTTTGAAGAAGGATCAAATAAAAGAAAGAAATAATAAAAACCAAGGGAGGTTTCTTTAACTTCTGGAACTTGCTTCTTCTTCAAACTCGACAGAAACAGGAGGTGGAAACCCAACCTTGATTCAGCCCTTGTATCTCATTTGATACACTTCCAATGGGACTGAAAATTTTAGCTATAAATCTGAACTCATATTTCTCTTGAATCCAACAAACAAGGGTGTAAATAGCCAACAAATAAATGATAAAAAAATTTCTGAAAGTGAAATCTGGCGGCAGAACAGTAGCAGCCATGAAGAAAATGTAAGATCTTCCGAAAGACAACTTGATTCAGTTTCAAACTAGAGAGAATGAATCGCACTAGGGTAGAAATTTTCCCTATATTTCAGGTAAATTGGGATTGTAATCGGGGAGCTTTAGCAATTTCCCCAATCCAGCAAGGTATGCAGGCAGCAGTACGAACAATAGGGGATGAATGAATTAATCCCAACAACAAGCAACGAAAGCAGTCAAAGTTAGAAAAAGAGACCGCAACAACCAACGAGATCATGAACCAGTGATCGGAAACAGTAATCAGCGCAGGTTGTAGATCAAAATAAAACAATAGATGAAGATAGTAACAGTAGGTCAGATCATCAAGGATAGCAACAAGCATCAATAGATTAGTTCTCTGCAGGTCAGAATAGATCTGAGAAACATATCTCAGTAGAGCAGAGTAGTATAGTATTGATGGCAGCATTAGGAGTTGCACATCACAACAGAAACTTTTAATTGACTCTCAAAGCCAAAGCAACAGTAGAATTTCTGATGGGAGATCAAGAGAGAAAACCAACAGCAAAGTAACGAAGATGCAACAGTAGTGGTTGAACACTACAACGAAAAACTTAAGACGACTCTCAAAACGGCACCCGCTCTGATACCATGTAACAAAATAGAAAAGAAAGAAAATGAAGATGGAAAGAATAGAGAATGGAGAATAGGGAGAGAGAATCAATGTGTGTGTGTATTCTCCTCTCCTATGGTTCCTTTATTTATAATCAAAGAAGAAAAACAATAGTTTAAGAAATTTACCTAATTACAATCATAAACCAATTAGGAAACTAAACCTAGACAACTTAAAAAATAAAACCTAACCAATAAGGAAACAAATAAACACTGGTGGAAACAAATCCACTACAATAAATAGAAATAACTAATATAGAAGCAAGACCATATGTAGCACCGATAGTTGGGACCCACAGTATATCGTTAACTCTAACAAATATCTTCTGAAGACCACCATTGAAATACATCTTTGTTATTACTCAAAGCAATACACCATATTCAGCAATCAACAAGCAGGCAAGTTTGGCCCTATATACTATGGACTTATACAGCAGAAAACACATGTGATCAAAGCTTTCACATGATCATAAATTTTCCATATAAACATGAAAACTACATGAATATGAACAGAACCATAATCCCTATCAAGGGCTCAGCTCGGATGAACATGAAGTCAATGAATCAATGAGTGAAACCCTACGCCTTTTGTTTGGAACTGTAAATCCTGTTGAGAAATCTGATGAGGCAGAAACCTTGTCAAGGACTTTCCTCAGGGTCTGCTGAACAGAACATGCAAGGAAGTGCTGTACTTCAGCATTGTCAGCACTCCCTTCTGCGCAGCTTGTCATTACAAAGACATTCTTTACTCTGCCTCCCAAGGTTGAGATCTCTGCCCTCAGAGTCTTCAGACGGAGAGCCTCAAGTGCCTGTCTCAGATCAGAAAGAAGCTCTGGACGATAATCACAACATAGAGTTGCCCGGATACAAAAAGAGCCTGCTGATGATCCATCATCGTAAGGTTCAATGCTCACCTCATCAACGTCCATTGGGATAACAAAACCTTTACTAGCTTCAATTGCATTTCGCTTCAGCTCCTTAACATTACTGATCACCTCTGCAAGCAATGTAGCCTTGTCCATCTGAGCACATAATCAACAATATAGCAGCTTCAGCACACCATTTTAATGAGACGATATAACTAAATCTATGTTACTCTGGCAATGATTAATTAAAAGACTTGACTAAATCTTAATCATAATATAAACTTCTAGTGAAAGTGAAACAAAAAATGGAGAATAGGAGATCTTTGTTACCACAATTTCAGTGTTCATTTTGAATCCCAAAAAGGGAACAAGTATTAGTACAACCACTAACAAGGTAGGCTTGTGCCACCAATAACAGAAGGAAAAAGGGAAAGGAAGTACAATAACAAACTGAATCTGGTATCTCACGATGAAAAAGAATATATCCCAAACACCACATAGGCCTCACTACCCCATCCTTATGTATCTTCAAGTACGTAGTCTAATTCTTAACAACAAACACCCCCCCAAAAAAAACTTTTTTTAACTCACTCGCTAAGCCTCATCTTAGTAACTTGGGGAAGCTACATGAATTCCATCCCACCATTCTACTCTATGCAATTAAGGTCATATATATTATTAACTCAATTCTTAAGCAACCAAGTCGCTTCTCACCATTCAATTTAACTCATCCCATCCTCCCAGCACTCTAATTTACCACATATCACAGCTTTTATAATTAAGAAGAAAACATTGTTACATATTTGATGCATATGTACCTGATCTTTTCAGGGAAAAATGCACATCTACCCTAACACACAAGAAGTTTGCAAATGCCCCTTTAGAGGGAAAAAAATTTCTAGCTTGCCAGTCTCGTTCTTCAATATATTTGCCTAAAAACTTCAGTAAAGGGTGTACTTCCCAATGCACGAGGATCTCGCAATTGCAGGGTCCAAGGAGAGACTAATGTACGCAGTCTTACCCCCGCTTCGCGAAGAGGGGGTTTTCATATTCGAACCCATGACCACTACTAAATCATAACAAAGCAACTTTACCATAGCGCCAAAGCCCACAACTTTTGCCTATCCAAGTATGTGCCTAACATCTTCAGTAAATGAACAAAATCATAGTGAATCAGAGATTTTTTTGTTTAATCACTTATGCCAATACAAGTATGTGGTGATGTTTCTTGAGTATTTTTCCATCTTTTTCTGTGAAAAAGACACTCCAAACTGGGTCCTTCAAGAGTTATGTATTATTAGAAACCATTTGCTACTGTGAGTATAAACTATTAGCGGTTGACTGCATGACCTCTTAATGGTAGCTCTTATGTGGTCTCTTTATTAACTTCAATTTAAAAGATATAAAAGTTCAGAAAACTTCTATTCTGCATCCAACTGAATAGAAACCAAAAAATAGTATGCGTTCATGTTAAGATGGTAAAATCAGATAACTTCAAAATTCCCTCCAGAAAAAAAGAAGAAAAATAATAGCAGATCTCTTCACGGTCTCCAGAAATTGGAAAAAGAGATAAAGCTAAAGAGAAATCAGAACTTCTTTTTCTATTCAAACTTTTTGTTGGATTTGCTTTCCCAAATCCCAAAAAATGGCCAATCATACAGGGAAATCTCAGACTAGGAAAAGCCTGAGCCCATAGCCAACGCCGGCTGTGTCACCAGCCGCATGTCTCGGCACCAATTGATCAATCTCAGTAACTCATGCCAACAAAAAGCTAAAAGCAAACAAAAGGAAAAGCAGAAAAGAACGAAATGCTTCACTAGACTCTGAGTATTTATTTTACTCAACTGGATCATAGTTCATAACTTTATTAACAACAAATACGATTATATGACTATGCAAGCATAGATTTAAAGGGAGGAAATTTGACTTTCAATGAAAGGAAATTGATTCAAAAGAACTAAGAGAAGTATTGAGTTCAAAAGATAAACTAAAAACAAGAAGCACTACTGTACTATTAGTCCCAATTCAAATACAAACTGAAGGGAAATGAATGGTGAGAAAAAGCAAAGGAAATCAAATAATCAAACCTTTTCCGTACAGGGGACAAGCTTCCGGAGCGTAGCGAGATGAGCATTAATCCTCTCCCTTCGCCTTCTTTCAGCTTCGCTATGGCTCTTCAAGGCTGCAAAGGCCTTGGCTTCAGGTATCATCTTCTGCCCCAATCTCGGTGGAGCCTTGACGAGCTCCCCTTTCTCGCTGTCCAGAACCAACGAAGACGACCCACCCCGACCCATCACGGTCCGCAACTCAGTGTGATGTAACTGTGAGAACCTATCAAACAATCTCGGAAAATCAGTGGCATAAGCATCGCGGGAATTCGAGGAGAATGAATCCATATCTTTCAAGCTCAACTCCAAAGCCTAAGAAACCCAAATGAGAAGAACACAGAACCAGGCGGACGATTCGTAGGAATGGGCCAAAAGAACAACCTTCGACGACGCAGCACCTCTTCTTTACCTCCACTAAGTCCCCATGTTGTGCTTCTTCTCATAACTTCCATTACTCACAAAAGAAACACAGTCAGAGCTGTGGAGTACAATCAATGGGAAAACGCCCACATTTTCATCTTTATCGTCTTGAATTCAAGCAATTCGATCTTGACTTTGGGTGCTTTTATGTCTTGAACGACGAGACGTCGAAGACCCACTTGCAGAAAGTTGAACCCTCTGAAACCCTAGATTTTACAAAAGGCGAAGATTTGAGAAAAAAGGACAGAAAAACGGTAGGAGAGAAATTTTTGGTAGAGTGGGAGCAGCTAAGCAAAGCAGAAGCACTGCGGTGCAGCCGCTGCAATACGACGAAAACCACCACTAATCAAAATCAAGGAATTGCAATATGGATGGCCCATAAATATAGATGAGACAATTTTTGTTTTCATTTTTTAATTCTCACTAACTTTTGCCGACTTTCACCACTCTCTAAAAGACCATTATACCCTTGATATCATAATCATAAGGTAAAATTACTTATACCATCCCTACACTATGGTCCGAATACACCTACTACCATAAAAGTGCTTTTTTTTTTGGTAAAATTACTACCGTAAAATTCAGAACAATTATATCTACTATCTTAAAATCCCAAACTTTGTTACACAAAGACCCACTTAAGTTTTTTCTATTAAATACTAATGTCAATATGATAAAAGAAAATTTAATGTTCAAAATATCTTTATGACTATTGTGAAAAAACCAAATTAGGTTTTTTTGATTAAAACTCTTTACCCTTTTTTCTTTTCTCTTTTCTTCATTATCCCCGAATCCTAAATCACGATTGCGAATGTGGAGAAGGAGAACGAAGGCGATTGTCTACCTTTGACCGACGACGACTCACACTACTTCAATTACTCAGGCAACCTTCGATGGGAGGCTCATATCATCTTCTACTCCGCCTTTTATATATATATATATATATATATATATATATATATATATATATATATATATATATATATATATATATATATATATATCCTTACAAATTTCTTTTTTTTCTCACTCTCAAACTCTCAAGGTAACACAACAGTGGCCAAACCAAATGAACTCTAGAAACAAAAAACGGTGATCGAACATTCAATTTCATACACCGTGATATAATGTAGAGGGGCAGATGAAGAATTCTTGAAATCCAAATATTTTTCATTTTCTTTTGGAATTTGGAATACATGTGTTTGGCATGAAAGTCTCCAAGCATTCCTAATATTCCTAATCTCTTACAGCACCTTCTTTTTTCTTGAAATTCTAACTACTCCCTTCCCTTTCTCTATAAAGAGATATGTTGCCGTAGATATTATATTTATTGGGAATAGTCCCATATTGCTAATGAGATTAGAATCCCATTGTCTTATATATGGAAAGTCCCTCTATTTATTAGTTCGAACTTTTGAATTAGAAACTTGACATAGTATCAGAGCTCTAGGTTTCCTCTCATAATAACCCTAAAAAAATAGGTCAAGTCATCGAAAGAGAAACACCAGATGCACAAAAGAGGGACTATGATCACCTAAAGAGAGACCATATGTCACTCAAAGAGGGACTATATGTCACCCAAAGAGGGATTAATCACCCAAGAAGAGGAATCAATCACTTGAAAAGTGTCATGTAATGTCACATATACTACTACATATACAATCACTTGAAAAGTGTCATGTAATGTCACATATACTACTACATATACATCACCTAACGGTGGGGTTACATGTGAGGGGGAGTATTGGGAATAGTCTCACATTCCTAATGAGATTGAAATCCTATGGTCTTATATATGTAGAGCCCCTCCATTTACTAGTTTAAACTTTTGAGTTAGAAAGTTGGTAACATTGCCTACATATTCCTGAGATTTGTCACTACTCCTATCGAGATGGGTTCGTATCTCCCTCTCCTTTTGGATTTGTCATTGACCCTATCGAGATGGATTGTTCCATTTTTAGGACTGCAAGCTGTAAGCCTTGTTGTAGAGGAAAAAGGGAAAGAATCAGTGGTGACGGGGAGCTTCAAGAAGAGAAAATGGAGAAAACTTGCAACCCAGAGTATGTACTCTCTCTCTCTCTCTTCATTCTTTTTTTTCAAAAAGTCAAAAATATATTTTCCTCCTTTTGTTTGTTAATGCAATAGGATATAATTGTTCAAACCTTATAGTGGTAGTAAAAAAAGTATGGCTGTAATTATTATCAATTTTAGGGTGTTTATGTATTATGGTCAAAGGTGGTATGAATCATTTATCCAATCATAATCATAAATTTGTTTAAAATGATGCAACTGACTTTTTTTTTTGTTTTTTTTTTTTTTTGAGATATTCAATTTTTCTGGACAAAATTCTATGGATCCGGATCCTCTCTTGTCAAATAGTCGTGTCAATCATCGATCGGAACCAATGCATCCCAGTCCATACGGACTAGACGACAAGAGAGAATCACTTTTAGCATATCCCTTTTGGTGCACTTTTATCTTCTGAGAGTGTAATGTTGTATTTACCACTAAAAAAAAAGTGTTTTGTATTTCTAGGGGTTTCACTTGGTGGATAAAAATTATCTTCTTTCGTTTGAGGGGCGTCATCCGTGATCGTATGATAGGAATTCACTCGATGGATATACCAATAAATTGATATATGTGTTAGAGGAATTCCAATTGTATGATCACGACTAACACGAATGAACAACAAGGGACTATTTTTATCCATGTATGGTACTATTTGCTTCATTCTAAAATTTGTTTTACAAATGGTATTTAACATGAAATTTTCTTTAAACTTATATTTTTCTTATTTTTTTATATATTTTTATATTTTTTACATTAAAATAAACAGACAGGTATATTTTATTTTCTACCAATTATATGAAAAAAAGAAATGGAGTCAAAAGAGAATAATGTGAATTGATTACTTAGGCTCCCTAAACAAGTAGTCATATATCAAAACTTAAATAAAAAATAAGGTCGAATAATCTCTTTGGTGGGCTGGATTATGCTTTCTCACAACCATAGTGAGTTTAGGAATACGAAAAGTTTGGATATAAATATGTACAAATATTAGACGGGTTTAAATTTCAGATTTCAATACAGGACCATGAATTTGGCATAAAAAAACATACAGCATAGATTTCAATATGTGTTTAAAACAATAGCTTTGGAGTAAAAATACGGGCATAAATTTATGATATAGTAGATATCTACATCATTCAACAAATAGAATAATAACATATAAAGTATACAAAAATAAAAATAAAAAATACACCTTACAATCTATGAAACATAAACAAAATCATCATCCAATTAAGGGTTGAAACTGACAAGGATAATCCCGCAAGAAGTCTAGGTAACGGTTCCCACATCTATTTGAAGTTTGTATTTTAAAATTTATATATAATTTCAAACACGTGATGTATCTCTTTGAATCACTCCACAAATTTATCTTCTTGAATCACTCCATAGATCTTCTTAAATCACTCTACATATATATCTTCTTAAATCACTCCACATATATACATAGAGTTCCTCACCGATTGTGTTCCTCAACGATTTATCTTCACTCCACAGATTTATCTTCCTCAACGATTGTGTTCTTCACCGACGGTTTCACTCCTCTAGGGTTTCAAGGAGATCAAAAGGGAGTTGCAACAATAAGGCGGTTAGGGATGAGAGCGTAGGAAGTGAAAAATAAATGAAAATATTGGGAGAAAATACTGAGACTTAGATACGATGGTATTTATAATCCATCGTATCAGACCTTATGTATACAACGGGGCTTAGTGTCTGTCGTAAATACATATTTGTATATGACAAGACTTTAATTTCCTTCATAACTACCGATCTATATACGACGGGCAGTATTTTTTGTAGTTAATACAAATCTATATACGACGGGACTTTAAGTTCCGTCGTAACTACAGATCTAATATACATAATTACCTATCTATATACGACGGTACTTGGTTTCCGTTGTGACTACCTGTATATATACGACAGGACTTATGTGCCGTCAAAACGGCCTACCCATATGGGACAGGAATTAACCTTCATCTTAACTATCGATATAAATACGATGGAATATTAAATCCGTCCTTACTACCTATATCTATATACATCGTTATGTGACTGTCGTCGTTACGATCTACCTATATATGACATCCACACTGTCCCGTTGTAATTAGGGCTTGGCGGGGACACCACAGGAAAAAAGATATGTACACAGGTACGAAATTAGGTTTATACGATGCTATGTATAATTCCATCGCATATATGTATTTTGATACGATGAAAAAATACTACCGTCATTACACACAACTATATACGACAGACTGTTTATATCGTCTTATATAGATATTATTAACGACGGTTATTTAAAACCGTCTTTAATATCCGTCACAAAAAACTCATTCTGTTGTAGTGTGTCACGTGTCAATTCTAAATCTCTTGACCATCCATTAAGAGAATTTCTTATAGCTGGTGGGAAGGTGCTTCCTTTTCTTTTTTTTAATTTTTTTTAATTTTTACTTAAAATTTTTGTTTTTTAATGTTTAATACATTATATGCATATTATTAATGTATGATATGTTTCAATATAAAAAAACATGAATTTTCTAGAATTTATGCATTAGTTCGTAAAAAGTTGTTTGATTCTATTCAATAATATGGTTTGCGTATTATTCGCATATAATACACGAATTTACTGACTATAACCATGGTTCTAAATTCAGGTATCAGACAAGGTATCAATCATGACCAAAACCAATCCAATCCGATTGGATAGGATCGATGTACGGATCTAATGGAAAACTAAGATGTGTTCAATCTTCATCAAAATAGTATTAAAACATACTGGAATTGAAGATTGGTCAAATCCAAATTCGATACAAATTGGCCGAATCAATCAATCTGATATCGATACCTTGAACCACGCTCACAACTCAATATTTAATTAATAACTCAATGTGACTTTTCCCCAAAAATGATATTATCCTCTCATATTAGGCATATCCTCCTGTATATATCCATGATGACTTGCAATAGTCCCAAACACTAAATTTGAAAATTTTGGATTGAGTTAAAACTCAACATGCGATTAGAGTTCCTTTGAGATTCATTTAATCATAAAATTCATTTTCTTCCAAACTATCATGACAATTATTAGGGGCATGTTAATCTTATTGTCAGGTCATGGTGAATAAAATTTAGGGATGTAAACAGATAATCGAAAATTCAAATTTGATTTCCAATTTCACTTTAAAGCTATCTTTATCCTGCCAAAGTTATTCAAATTCAAATTTGGATAATCCAGAAAACATAATTTATACGATATGAATAGATATCCAACTAATAATAAAAATTTAAGTAACTAATGATCTTAAGAGTTCTTGAAGATTTGACAGCTTCACTTGGATACTAAAACAGACTACTAATCATTTATCTTAGGTTTTGATATTCCTCTTCTGTTGAGCGGTGCCCTTGTGTGTGCTAATACGGCTTGTCAAACATATTAGGTCATATTAGATTTCTTCGAGCTCTCTATATGAATTGAGATATCTCATGTTTTGCCCAATAAAGCAATAAAGATTGATTGAACCATCAGAATTTGGAGCATAAGTCCAGAACATAATTTGATGATATAATTCTAAATGATACTAGAAGTGTTATAAAAACTGTTCGGTATTAAAGATTTAATATTCTTATAAAAATAAAATTGAAGATTTTTTTATCAGTCGAATTCGAAGAAAAATAAGGAGTTTTAGTTTATTTGTTTCACTTTTCCCTTATCTTATATTAATAACTCAATCAAAATGTATTCATTGATTGAAAGTTAGGTGAGAAGCAATTGCTATCTTCTATCTATGACCTCGAATAAGAAAAAAAATTATAAAAACTTCACACCATGAACATCTTGTTGCACCAGGTACAAAAGCATAGGTGGTTTGTATCTATTGAGCAAAGACAGATTATAGTTGTATAGTGGTATCCGAAAACATATCTTGGACATGCCCTAAAGTACTCATGGTATCATTATAGACTGCTAACAAAGTATCATAAAAACCTTGAAACTTCAACAGAATGACCCATCTTCACAAGTGCCTCAAAATTGAAGATTCTCATGTTTGGTAGATACCTTCACCGGAGTTGAGTTTCACCGGGGTTGAGTTTGATATGCATTCTTGGAATATATTTTAAAAAATGTATTCCCAAAATAGAGAATGCATTCTTAAATAGAATGAGAATAGGTTAGAGAGTCAGACATTTTCACATCTTTCAGATAGCTTGCTCAATAAGAACTAGAGAAAATTAAATATATATTATAAATTATTTAGTTTCGCCTCTAAGATCCAATAACAATCCTTTATTTGTTGTATTTTTCAATCATGCTTGTATGATAGAGAAATGTTTTTGTTTTTACTACTTTGACAGAGCATATATTCACGGAAAACTTAAAAATAAATAGGAGATTGGTTCTCGTATTATTTTCATTTAAGTATGTAAGGATGTGCATGGAATGTATTATAATCAAATATTTTAACATCAGATATTTTAATCCAATATTAAAATTCAGTCCAATATTTGCAGATATTTTATGTAAGTTATAGAATTCTAATCTATTTACCAGATTATTTTTATAATATTTAAAATATAATAAATAGTTATCTTCATCTTATAAAAATAGAGATAGAAATATTCAATACATATCGATATGACATTCCTTCCAAAAAACTATCAAACAAAAAGTGGAGAAAAGTTCATTGGTCGGCAATGTAAAATATATATTTTTTAAGCAAGCGTTATTTTTCAATCATTATTTTCTATTATCAACCCTATGATACCTCTATAAGTTATTTGCCTTCTAAGAACACCAAAATGAGGTATCTTTATATGAACTCAATGTGAATTTTGACTTTAGACTAACAATTTACATCTCTAAAATTTATATATCTCCTAGCTAATAGAGGAATAAGAATGCCCAAATGGGGTATCTTTTATTCATTGTGTTTGCCAGTAGATGGTCCAAAAGATTGGATGGTAAGATCAATACAATGTACCTTAATAAAACAAGTGTTTTTCACCTTTTCCAAACCATCATCATACAGAGAAGTATGTAGCATTCACTTTCATATTTATCATGAACTCTTAAAAGCTAATAAAATATGCTTTCACCAACAATGGTATTTTTGAGGAGCTTTTAGTTCTATGTCATTTCATTTCAGCACCAAGGATAGATGTGTCAATTGATCAGTTTAGTTTGATCGTATTCAATCTCGGTCTTGTACATTGAAACTCAATTACGGTCCAATAAGAACATTTCAGTTTCATTATAGGTCGATTTCAGGTTTAACATCGGTTAATTTCGGTTTACTATATACATTTTAGTAACATGTTGTTTAATGAGCTCTATCTAGTTATTATTAGATTGGTTCAGTTTCGATTTTCTATATCCTTATCAGTTTATTATCGGACTAGTTCGGTTCCATTTGGTCTATTAAGTTGGTTTTGTTCAATCTTACTAATCGATCCAATCTATTTTTGGTTTTTCATTAGACTCTAAAAACATAATATAATTATGATACAATAAGAATCGATTTCGATTCAATCCAGACTAAATCAAACTGGTTCTAACACCCCTAACCAAGGGGAAGAAAGCCAATAGATCAGAGTCTTGTAGAAACCAGCCTCAATTGAAAATCCACTAAAATACAAGAATCCACCCAGTAATTCAAGCTTATCTTTTCTAAGTAACCATGGTTTGCGTGAAACTCAAGAACTCCCCTTCGTCTTCTACGGAACAAAAAAAATTTCATCTTCGAAACTGAAAATGACAAGACATTATTGGGATGATGAACCGTCCATTACCTTCGAAGAACCAATGAGTTTCCCAGAAGTTTCTCTTTGACAATTTTATCATAAGTAGACAAAGATAACAAAGCTTTGTTTACCCAATATCCCACTTATTTTAAAGGTTTCTTAGGTGGTTTTCCTTGTCAACATCTACCAATGAAAATGATTCCCTTTTTTCTCAAATGATCTGTTTCCATTGACATTGATTTTTTTTCATGGTTATTATTGGATTATCATTATTTTTATATTTGAGACGAGAAGAGTTTTGGGTTTTTTCGCAATCCCACGGACATCAGATCATTGGAGTGGATAAAAAAAAATTTAATAAAAAAACCTTTTTTTTAATGGTCCAGTATAAATGGATGTCTAGATTCATCAACGTGTTCTTTAGTAAACCCAAAGCTTGTCTAAGCTCTAAGTTTGTTAATATATCAACATCTCTCCTAGTCAAACATGTCCAAAATTCTAAAAATTTTAGTTTTCCCCAATGATGGATGAGCTAACATTACACTTTGATACTCCTAATGTTTATGATAGTTATAGCTGAAAGAGAAAGGAAATGTGGGACAGAAAAAAATTATACTATCTTGATCATCATTAGTTAAATTTTAGCTTAAAACAATCACGAAAGGTGGGTAAAAGTAAATTGAAAGTTTTATACTAGAATTCTTAAGTATCTATAGTTTTTATTAGAAAAAATTTCATCTACACTCCATCAAAGATTGTTAATATCATCTACATCCACAAGAATACAGAAACATCACATAGGTCCCAAAACTTTGACAGTGATAATCAAAGAAGTCCACTCCGTCAGTTGATTCCCGTTACATACTGACGTCAGCTGAAATAAAATTTTTCATGGACAATACTGCCCTTATAGTAAAGGTAAAATATCATTTTACCCTCTTTTTTTTTTCATCTTCTTCTCTTTGGAACCCTAAAACTCATTCCAAAAGATTCTTGAGAATTCGATCGAAAGCGTTTTGTCGCTCAGATCGGAGGTTTCAGGAGGAAACGAGGATGAGGACCTCAGAATCTTCAATCCGAGAGTGAAAGAAGGTCAAATTTTATGTAGAGAGGGCCATAGCCATGAGTTACCCGATGCAGTTGATCAGCTTCAAAACTCTTCGCACATCGATTCTGCTCATGCCCCAAAAAACCAGAGAAAAAGCAATGGAGTGGAAGTCGTTCATATTTGACAATAATCCAACGTTCTTGACCGGTTCTACTTTGAACTTTCAGACAATGGCGGAGTGGTTGGGAAACATCAAGAGTAACTCGAGCCCGCAAGTAATGAACTTTTGTCCTTGAGGGATCCCTTCAATCACCATTAGTTGCGAAGGAACACCCAGTTTGGCAACCAGTCGAGGCGCTATTGCTTTATGCAGCACTCATTAGGGATATCATTCAGTTGCGCCCAGATCTGAAAAGAAGAGAACGTCCAGTTCCAATAGGCCGACCAGCGTTCCAGAAGCAAGAGATTGCACGCCACTGTCCACGGTGACTCTTTCAAAACATTGAGCAGATCGAGAGCATGTTGAAAGCGGAATTGTTTAACATAACATCACGTTGCTGGAAAAATCTTCACGTTGCCGGAGAAGAGGGCAGTTTGGAATAAATATTTTAGGTTTTGTAAAATTAAAAGGATAAAATATAAAGATAAAGGGTAAAATTGTATATAAATTTTTTTAGTGATTTCCGTCAGTTAAGAGGACCTTGATGATGTTTCTGCAATCTTGTGGGTGTAGATGATGTTAACAATCCTTGATGGGGTGTAGATGAAATTTTTTCTTTTTATTATTATTATTATTATTATTATTATTGAATGACAAAAGAGTTTGTAATGAATTTATATGTTCATTTTCAACTTTGACTTTTAGGAAAAATGACGTGCAAGTCTCTTGTGATCAGATTCTATGATATTTTCATTTCAATTATATAACCGACATGTGGGTTCCTTATATACGAATCAAAAAAGTTCTTTTTATACATGTGAAATGACAATATTTTACCTTGTGATTAAAAGAAGAATGTGTTGACTTAATGTAATAAGTTAAATAAAATAAGTAGGTTGACTTGCAAAAACTTCCAACTTGGTTATGTAGTGTTTATCCAAGATATATAAGTTAATCTTTTTCTTTCATGACATAATATAGCAATATCAGTTACTAGAATATTGTTCCTAAAAGAATATATATATATATATATATAGTTGAAATGGATCACTAAATTTAATATTATTACATCTAAAAACATTGCATATTTGCAATGGTCGGTACGAATAATGGATAGACATCGATGTTTGCATATTTATTTCTATATTGGAATCTTCCCATTTAATAAGTATCTCTCTCTCTCTCTCTCTCTCTCTCTCTCTCTCTCTCTCTTCTCTCTCTCTCTCTCTATATATATATATATATATATATATATATATATATATATATATATATATATATATATATATATATATAAACCAATACTTTAGAGAGGTTTTGGATAGTTGAAAAATATAATGAGAAAAATCATATATATGATTAGTCATATAGTTGAAATGGATCACTAATTTTAATATGATTACATCTAAATAAAACACTGCATATTTGCAATGGTCGGTATGAATAATGGATAGACATTGATGTTTCCATATTTATTTCTATATTGGAATCTTTCTATTTAATAAGTCCAGATATTATGTAACCATAATACATACACCCCACACAACCTCCTCTAAATACAATTGTAGTTTGACCTATCTTATATTAATAAAGGAGAAAATAATGCTTAAAATAAAACGGTTCAAAGTAGGTTAGCTTAATTTTAAAAAATGATAAAATATAAAAATAAAAAATAAAAAATCAGATTTTTAAATTTTCAATCTTCTATTTATTCCCTTGTTAGAGGAACATCCCTTCGTCCTCATATTTCTTTCAGTATTTCCTTTTTCTTTTTTGTATGTCGTGGAAATGATAATTTTTTTAAGAACCGAAAGCAACATTTATATTTTGTAATGATGAATAGAAAACTTATAGATACAAAATGTAAAGATTGGGTTTTTTTGGCTGTATTTTTATAACTTTATTTCTATCATTGCCCCGATTGAATAAGCCTAAAGCATTATATGGAAAGAATACATTTGTTTATTTATTTTTATTTTTTTGAGCATTTTTAGGGTTTGGGATTTCTATATAGCCCTGCAACCTCATTTGGGTCATTGAAAACACATCTACATATGCATCCAATGCAATCCAATGACTCAGATACGGCTGCAGGATTGCATGGCTGCAGAGGATCAAAGCCCGCATTTTTAGCGGCCTAGAATATTATATAGAATTTCTCCCAACAAGCACAATATTTCCATTTAGAAGAACAAATTGTATGGACAAACAGACCCCAAGGGATTCAAATCTTCACCTCCCAATGATTCGGGAGGATGGGGACGCCCCCGTCAGATGACCAACACGTGGGGTTCGGGTGTCCATCCCACGTATCAACCATCCGACGGGGGCATCCCCCCTCCCCCCAAATCACTGGGAGGAGAAGATGTGCATCCGACCCGAAGCTTCTCTAGTCATGTCTAGTTTCAGCTTAAATAGAACTTGACTATTGACAAACAAAGCATTTAGGGAAATATCATACACCCACCATTGTTCGTGATAATAACACTAACATCCCTTGAAAACACCCAAACGTTATTTAAACTGACAAAATAAATAAAAATACGATTTTACCCCAACTAGAAAAAGCATATATGCTTCATATATGTCAGATTTTCTCGATGATGATCGGATGAATTGATTAATATCCCAAAAGGTTTAGTAATCAATATCGAATCTGCCTATACCGATACGAATACTGATATTAATTATTTCAATATTTTGAGGATCGGGCAAGTAGGGACTAGATCGGTGGATCTGATATGATCCACCAATATATACCCAAGAACATGTTAACTTTACAAGACTTCTTGAATAAATTTTCCAAGTCACATTTCTTCAAATCTGTCAGAGTGATCGACTTGATTTTTGTAGGGGAGTTCCGTTTTTGGTTGCTTTTCAAATCCTCAGTCTGCAATCGGAAGTCCAACGGCCAACCCCGGACCTGAGCTATGATATCCCATTATCTTCCTACTCCATCTTCCAACTCTCAAGTCTTCAAGTTGTGTTTACCAAAAAAAAAAAAAGAGTCTTCAAGTTGCACAGATTTTCAAATATATATATATATATATATATATATTCAGGCAATACAAAAAACTCGATCCCAAATAGTGGTGAATACAGGATGGATAATCCAACCCGAGCCAATCCAAATTGATATTCTATCGGTTTCACGGGTGATTACTAAACCAGAAGGCAGAATTAATCGACCACTGGACTTAGTTAATGGTGGCCAACCTCATTCGAAACAATTGAATAATTGGTTCTTCTAGAAGCATTTCTTGATTATGATCCGATGAATTGATTAATATCCCAGAAGGCAGAATTAATCAACCATTAATCCTTCGCAAATGGTGCCCAACCTCATTCAAAACGATCGAATAGCAAATTTAGATGGTCGGGAAGCATTTTTCTGCAATTTCCTAATGGAACCGCATCTTGAAATCCTGATTCTCGATTTGTTCGGTGGAAATCTTAAAGCCATCATACTCATAACTATTATTTTTATGGCCAGTGGCTCAGGTGAAACAACAGCACTTAAAATTAATATATTGATGGAGGGTAGTATTACTATTAATGAATTATGGACAGTGACAAATCATCGGTTAACAGTCATGACCAAATGGAGGGGGTCTAACTGAATCATGTTTTCAAAAATAGAGGATGTTAATGATATTATCACGAACAATGGTAAAGTCATGACATTAAATCATACTACAAGGGGTATGATTACAAATTTCCCAAACATCTATAAAGAATCATCAAAGATTTAATGCCTAATAGTAGTTGAATGACACAAGCTCTCAGCCCATATAGAATTTGTCAAGTGGCAAAACAAAACATTTATAAAGAATCATCAAAGATCTAATAGACATACATGGACATACACAAGGATGCAATACACGAGGATGCAAGGATAAACATGAGGTTGTTAGATTGAATTTAAGATTGGAATTTTACAAGTGGACAATTCAAGTCATGCCCTACATATCCAATGATTAGAATGGTTGAATCCCTCTTCCACATGGCACAGTTAAGTGTACCCCTCCAGTGTACATACTTGTTGGAAAACTTTTGCCTTCTTATAATTTTTGTTGCTTTAACAAGAGACATGGCGAAATCAATTTGGACTCGACATTATCAAAGTAGATTAGAATACCTACCCATCATTATCATTTGGGCCACGGTTTTGGACATGATCAATCCTCAAAACTCGATCCCCACATTCATCCAATATAGATCAGATCGGTTTTGAACATAACCAATACCATATCTGATACTTGGATTTCGAATCTAATTGGTGACTGCTCCTGATCCTCATAAAACAATTATATCCCGACACAACTATAAACTCACCTTTACCCAAAAAATAAATTATAAACTCACTCCCGAGGTAGATGAGTAGATGTATAGCAACACAAAAACTAACAAAATTTTAGGAGAGTATCCGTAGTGCTACACTGAAGTGCTACAGATGATCTTTTTCCAAAATTTTACGGGTGCATGAAAACCATAAGCTTTGCAAGATCCAATGCCTTCTCACGTCCAAAAAACTTCTCCACAATAGCCAGTGCAAACTCCATGGAAGTCCCTGGACCTCTACTGGTAACAAGGTAGCCATCAACCACGACCCTGTTCTGAACTTCACTCTGATCAGAAAGCTTGTCGCACAAGGCTGGAAAAGCTGTGGCCTTCTTGCCCTGTACATAAACAGAACACATTTGTCAATTTACAAGTTATACACTAGGAGATTCATCTTAATAATGGCATAGCTCGTACCTCGAGTAAACCACAAGGCTCCAGTACTAGAGCTGGAGATGCACATATGGCACCATATGGTTTATTTGATTCCTTCTGCTTTTTTAGTAGGTTTACCAGTTTCTCTGAACTAGCAAATGCTTGGGCACCACCAACCCCACCCTGCAAAGGATCAAAATTAGTTCAAGAGTGAATTATTCAGTGGATCAGTTTTAATTAGTTCGAAATGTGGCCCAACTTACAGGCAGAACAATCAAATCATATGACAGCTTTGCAGCCTCTTCGAGGAGCATATCTGCTACTAGTTTCACTTTTCGGGAAGCCAGAATTTCGAGTTTATCTTCAACAGAGGCAACCACCACGTTTGCACTCGCTCCCCGCAAAATATCAATAATCATGACGGCTTCCATCTCCTCCGTGCCATTAGCAATTGGCACAAGGATCTAGAAATAGGAAAACACAAAATGGAACATCAAGTTTGTAAGTAATAAAATTGATCTGAAAAGGTGAAATCTTCAATCTCCCTGCTCTTCCTCAGACACAAAGGAGATCACAAGCATCTATGCACAAAAGAAGACTGTAGGAAGAAGAAGAAGAAGAAAACAAAGCATCAAGTAAAAGATGCAGAAGCAGCAGCAACACAACTAGGCAAAGTTGATGCAAATCTCTATATCTATTTTTTCTTTTCAACAACATTTTTGCCTACAGAACAGTGAGTGGGGACAGAGAAGAACAAGGAATGGTGCATGTTGAATCATCATTCCACCAAAATAGTCAATAGGGGCAAACAGTGGCAACATATATCTAAATATATCTATGAACATCCAAACCTGACCTGAGGAACACTGTCAAATTTCCACTCCACTGAATTCAGCTCAGTTATCTTAAAATCATCCCCATGATTGGATCGCATAACCTGGAAAGAAATCAACTGTTATGTACAGGCAAAGGAAAGAAATAAACAGAAAAGCCGCAAACAAACTAAGGAAAGTTCCCTTTTCTTTTTCCAATTTTTATACAAGGATCAGGCACCAATACAAGAAGCACTAACACACAACAGAAACTGCAGGCCAATGTTTTACTAATACTGATGAATCGATGATACTTCAGGAAACCCACAGGACATAGGGATGAAACAACTAAGGGTGCAGAGTTGCAAAGTGAAGAACCAAGTAGAATTCAAACTCTTAATGGACAACAAAAAAGACAAACTCAGAGACAGATGTCATGCCTAATCTCCACAGAGGCATCCTTTCTTTGCTATACATACACAATCTCAATGACAATTTTAGGCTTCCAGTGGAACAAACAATTCAATCAAGAAGCAAGGAATCGAGTGCTATTTGATGGGAAAATTTCCAAGGCATACTAAAGGATCTCCAATACACATAAGTTACATTCTGCTTCCAGAATTAGGCTGTAAAAAGGTCAGATGCTTTATTGATCATGTACTTCGGTGCTCAAACATGGTGCTGTGAAAATAAATCAGCACTAATGGATTGCCTTACACCAATGGCGCCCAAGTTAGCACCAAGAATTCCTCCACCACACAATCTGATAACTCTATCAATCAAAAAGGCATAGATTTCCCAAAAGGTATCATAAAGGGGCTGCCAAACAGGAATAGTACTGTCAAGCAAGGCTGTAGAGTTGAGTTGATGACAGTTTCTCATTTACCTTTCTTTTTTTTTATTTCTTTTTCAATGAATTGGCCAGAAAGCATATCAAGTATTCTCATTATCGTCACTCACCTTCATTTGCCGATGTCTATTCAGTTCTAACATGAATTTCACAATTCCATGCCAAGACCTTTACTGTCATAGCCCTAACCAAAACTTAACATACTATAAGAGTGAGGTAACAAGCCTTTACACACCTCAGCCATTCATAAGGGCTGAAAAAAAATATATAAACTGCCAATTGGATATTTCCTGAATAACCAAACAAGAACTTTTTATTCTGGAATAAACAAAACCAGAAATAGGTGGCAAGCTGCCGCATAGAAGCCAAAATACCGGCCTATGCCTGTATTGAAAGAGCTTCTCACAGAGCAGCAGTCCCATATTGATGAAGATTTCCTCCTCGAAGGTAGACATATAATATGAAACTGATGAAGCTTCTAAGACTAGGAAGTTACAAATGGTAGTGAAGATAAAAAATGAAAATTTTAAAAAGTTCTGAAAAAGAGAAACAAGTGGCCTGAAGTACTCATCAACCATACCTAAGTTAACAAACAAGAACAGAGAACAGATCCCAACAACCACTAAGCAGAATCACATAGTCTAATACTCTAAGAAATAGGATTTGAAAGAGAAATTGAACTAAACTCCAAAGTTAGTAAATGTGAATCATTATCTTGAGAAAATTTCCACCATCAGGGACACGACATATTAATTGTTCATACTGGAGCCAACATGAGTATCTTCACAAAAAGAAAGTCAAAAGATAGGTTTCATTGTCGAGGAGAAACCATCATCAGGGTGGAACACAGATGATAAATGAGATAAAAATTGGAACATTGATTTCTTTTCACCAACTTTGTGTCATAGGCATAGAAGGCAGTGTGTAAAAACTAAGCAGGTCTGAGGAAGGTGAAAATGGGACACTTGGGCCTTGAACTATACTGTAGAACATCATCATTTTACCTCTAAGAAAGGAAACCAAGAGGTTATCAGTAGAATGCCCACTGGGAAAGAAGAGGCAGAGAAAAGGATCTATCTTAATAACCTGATGCCAAGTTTTGATCATACAAATTATGAAATAAGCCCTCTCAATAGAAGAAAAGCTTTATTCTGAGAATTCTCAAACAAAAAGAACCAGAACTTCAAGAAGGTTGTCTCTCCTGACCTTCAAATGCATAATTGAAAAGGGTTGTTTTGTTGACTGATGTGGAACTAGGGTTCCACTATTAAAACAGTCTTCAAAGAGTGAAATTAAAGCCAAGTTACTCCAGGATAGTAACCAACTAGGATAGAATTAGGACAGAGTACAGCTGTGTTTTTATATTCACAAATTTGTAAATAGCAAAGGAGCAATTAGGGTTTATGGTCACATTAAGGTTCGGTTTTAGATGAATGATGGTGGATCATTAGGATAAGTTAGGATCAAAAGGAATTATGGTTTTGATGCAGAAACATCCACGAGAGAGATTTCTATGGTTGTTTTCCCATCACAGTCCGTCAGATCAAATTTTATAAGGATATCATAATACAACGAGGGGGGTTATGTAAAAATAAATTAAAACTAAAAGTGTCTTTATGTAATTCATTATTTTATTTGAAAAGGCTATAATAATGAGGCCCAGGCTCCCCAGACAGGAGCCTAATTACATAAGTCATTAGTTAGGAGGGTTGTTGAGATTCTTAGTAACCATACTAGAGTTGTCACTACTACTAGCAGTGGTGCTGTTTAGTATATTTCCATTATGTTTAGTGAAGTCGACATTAGGAATATAGTCCGCTACACGTGTTTCCTTCTCAGTCGATTACTTAAGTAGGGGTACTTTGGTATTTGTATCCTTCTTTTATTAATATAAATAAAGGCTGAACAATGGGAGGAATTCACTCCATCTTCTTCTCTTCTCCTTCTTCTCTCTTTTCCTTATTTTGTTCCAAGGGTAATCTTAGAATTAGTTAAAACTTCTTGCCCAATCTATGATTTGAGTCATTTTTTCTTTATTTGATTTATTAAAGGAATCTTTTTTAGCATCTTAAAGGAGTAAGTTGTTTGCATATTTTAGAAAATCCCTCACATCATTGAATAAGAATGGGTTAAATCTTGGTACATAAAAGCATTACAAACACTCAAACAGTATATGGTGGATTATAAACAGAATAGGAGAGGGAGAAGAACCGTATGTGGTGGATTGTAAAGAGACCAAGAGGATAGAAGGAAAGAATAAAGAAAAAGAGAAGAAACCAAGAGAGGGAGAGAAACCAGAAAACAATGGGAGAGTATCTCCTCCGAATTGCATACTTTCTATTTATAATAAATATCAGTATAAGTACAATAATGCCCCTACCGACTTAAGGAAAAAGTAAACTTAAAAACAAATGTCTAAACTGTGAGGTATACATTCCATGGTTATATTTGTCTCTTTGTTTTGGTGCTAACAATCTATTTAAGTGTGAAAAGGCCAAGTTTACCAACAAGCATCATGTTGAGTGATTAAACGATCAAGCATTGGGAAACATGTAAATGAGCCCAAGCTTCACATGGAAGATCAAGTAGGTTCCATGGAAGATCCTAAATAGCTCAAGTGACACTTGTCATGAAATTGCAAGCCTAAAGATGGAAGGTCAAATATCACCCCAACTTCATGAAGATTCAAGCACTCAGTTTAAAAATTGAAGACATATATTAGATGTTAGATTGTAATCCTAGGACATAGGTTCATTATGGACATGTGTAGATGATCCTAAGATGTAAGTCCCAAAGTGCTATCACAATTCTAAAAGACATAGGCTAAAAAACTAATTCAAATTGAATCAAAGGTTCACTTTACCCACAAACCTTGACTTAGGCATTTGGTAGGCAAAATGACCCTAATTGGTATATATGGCATGACATCAAAGTCACCCGCAAAGATGTTCAAATGCCTTAGGCCTAAGGTTCTTAATCTCGGTTTCGATGCCAGATTCGGCCAGCCTCAAAACTGAGATATCCCAAGTTTCGTTCGAAACCAGGGGTTTTTCCTGGCTCAAAAATGAAACCTAGGTCGAAACATGTGTCAAAACCTAGATTGAACACGTGTTAAAATCTAGGTCAAAACCTGTTGTGAGGATAGTGATGTAAAATGTCCTTCCACGCTGAAACGGACTGTGAAAGGATTTGGATTCGCCACCTAGATTAAGGTCTAGGACCTAAAATGTAGCCTCATCCTAAGATAAGACTTCTATTGACTCATGACCCAACATATCGGCTTTGGTCCATCAGAGAACGGGTAAGCGTTCAAAGTACAGTTTGGGAAGGTGTTAGACACCCAAAGCTGCCCGATCCGCAAATCGGCCTCCTATATGATTCTACTTTCCTTAGACTTTATGGTTTTGACTGTTCATGGTCAATGGATAACGACTAGGGCTAATGGGGGATCCTATGCCAAGTTGCTAAGTTCTTCTAGTCTAAGTTCAACCAAACAGGTTCTCAAAGTAAGAAAACAAATAAAATAATATACAATGAACCGAACCAAAGATGGTTCGGTGATGGACTGAATCTGAGATGTCCAAAACGTCTCAAATTGCCTACGTATTCTAATCCTGGAAATCAAGTCCAAAAACGTAATTCGAAATGGAAAGTGATTGAAGTTTATGGATGTGGATTATAATTAAGCTTTCTTAGATTCAATTTATTTAAATTGAAGTTTATCCTTGATGATGATGGAGATTGAATCTAGAGATAGTCTAAATATGGATTGAAGTGAAGATGGATTTAGGAATGGATATGGATATGGGGGACCTAAAGATACTAAGATGGGGTACCGTACTTGGAGAGTCCTTCAAGTTGCCTACGTATCCCAGAGGTCCTGAAAATCAGGTACAACGTAATTCATTTTTGGGTGGATTAGGTAACCTCAGGGGCTAGGGTATGTCTCTCAGGGAGTAGAGTGTGGCTCTCAGGGAGTAGAGTGTGTCTCTCAGGGAGTAGGGTGTAGCTCTCAAGGAGTAAGGTGTGGCTCTCAGGGAGTAGAGTATGTATGTCTCTCAAGAAATAGAGTGTGGCTCTCAGGGAGTAGAGTATGTATGTCTCTCAGGGAGTAGGGTGTGGCTCTCAAGGAGTAGAATGTGACTCTCAGGGAGTAGAGTGTGGCTCTCAGGGAGTAGAATGTGGCTCTCAGGGAGTAGAGTGTGAGATAGTTTCGCAAAACTAAGGTGCGTATTCGCAAGCACGACTTCGGGATTGAGCCTCAAAAGAAAAGGGTGCGTATTCGCAAGTACGACTTCAAGATAGAGCCCCGCAAGGCAAGGAGGTGCATGCTCGCAAGCACGACTTCAAGATAGAGTCTCGCAAGGCCAAGGGTGCGTACTTGCAAGTACGACTCCAAGATAGAGCCCCGCAAGGCAAGGAGATGCATGCTCGCAAGCACGACTTCAAGATAAAGCCTCGCAAGGCCAAAGGTGTGTACTCGCAAGTACGACTTCAAGATAGAGCCCCGCAAGGCAAGGAGATGCATGCTCGCAAGCACGACTTCAAGATAGAGCCTCGCAAGGCCAAGGGTGCGTACTCGCAAGTATGACTTCAAGATAGAGCCCCGCAAGGCAAGGAGATGCATGCTCGCAAGCACGACTTCAAGATAGAGCCTCGAAAGGAAAGGGTGCGTATTTGCAAGTATGACTTCAAGATAGAGCCTCGCAAGGCTAAGGGTGGAGTAATCTCTCAAGATTACGGTGCGTACCCGCAAGCACCACTTTAAGATAGAGCCTCGCAAGGCTAAGGTATGTGGGTCCGTATTTGGGACTCTTTCCCAAACTACCTACGTATCTTAGGGTTTCCCCTAAGAATCAGGATCCGTGTAGTTCGAAAGAGATGGATTTTGGATAGATGTGTAGATGATGATAAATATGGATAACCTAAAGGAGCTAAGAATGCGTACCCGTAAGCAGAACCTCGCCAAGCAAAGAGATTCGTACTCACAAGAAAACTTTGGAACAGATGAACCTCGCCAAGCAAAGAGGTAGTCCCGCTAAGCAAGGGAACGAGTACTCGTAAGTAGAACCTCGCTAAGCAAAGAGATGCGTACTCACAAACATGGCACGGGAATAGAGTCTCGCCAAGCAAGGAGATTAGGATATGGAATGATTTTACAAGATTGGAGTATGGGTCCGTATTTGGGTCTCTTTCCCAAACTACCTACATATCTCAGGGTATTGACCTGAGAATCAGGATCTGCGTAGTTCGAAAGGTTGTTCATTGGGCGACCCGCTTGGATCGGAATATGGGTGGTCCAGTTGGACCGAATGATGATCCTAGATGATCTATGGTTGGGTTCACATTACACCTATCTAGGTTCTACACCCTAGGGGAAATGAACTGAGGGGTAGGGATCGTCCTAAACTACCCTTGTAACTTACAACCCTGATTTTGGAATTGTTGGGCTAGGCTTCATGATTCTTGATTAAGACTTTTATCATTTTTCATTATTACCCTTCCCATGAATGTGGGTGCCTGCATGCACGTCCCCACACCTAAGAATGTCTTCTATCAGTGTACATGCACGGCAATTCGACTAGGGTATAGCGAAAAGTAAGTTCTTGCCAACATAAATATCATTCCAGCATAGCATACAGCAACAGATCAGCATGACATTGTGCACAAAGCTAGCAGTGTAAGCATTCTAAACATGGTAGTGCATAATATGACAGTGTAGTCAAGTGAACATGATAGATGCATGGATATAACAACATAGACAATATCAAATCCTCAATCTAACGGTTATATCTGTTCAAAAAATGATGATCATGATCAATACTTAGATTTCATCAAAATAGCCAAGATCAACGGCTTAAATCTCACATCAAGTTATAATCGTGATCAATGACTCATATCTCATCAAACTAGCTAAGATCTACGGCTTAGATCTCACAAAAGATAATCTAGCGGTTCAGATCACTCATCATGATAATCCAACCATTCAGGTTCATCAAAAACACTCATGATCAAGATCCAATGGTTCAAATCACTTAAAATTACTCACAATGAAAATCCAACGGTTCAAATCATTCAAGATCATAATCCAACCATTTATATTCATTTAAATCATTCCGAAAGATAATCTAGCAAGTCAGATCACTCAACATGATAATCCAACCACTCAGATTGATTAAAATCAACTCCCAAAGACGATCTAATGGTTCAGATCGCTCATCATGATAATCTAACCATTCAGATTCAAAAAAGTCACTTATCAAGAAATCTGATGGTTCAAATTGCTTAAAATCTCATCTAATAACCATATTAAGATTCGCATTAAAACTTTATGATCAATGGATGTATCACATCAAAATTTCAGATCAATGGCTATGATCAACTCATTAAAATTCTAATCATATGGTCATGATCAATTCTCATAAAACTCCCATCATATGGTCAGACCAATCACATTAAAATTCCTATCGCATGGTCGGACCAATATCCATCACATAAAATTTCCATGATCATATATGGCTCTCAATGAGCATTAGATAGACATAATCTATGGCCAATATTAAAACACGTCAACTTGCAAAATCAATGGACGATATCTACAAGCATGTAATGATATCAGACAAAAATAAACAAAAGAAAAAAATTAATAATGTACATGCATGATAAAAAACCATACAACAATGAAGCATGCATAACTACGAAGAACATGTATATGCAAATCAGAAGTTAAAAATAAGCATGGGGTTCATTGTAAACCGAGAAGGGAGGAAAACCTACCTGGTAATGCTGCCAGTGGTGGTAAAGATTATGAACAGTGGGTACAGGTCGTCGGGCAATGGCGGCGGCAACACGACGGTTGTGGGTCGTCGGGCGGTCGTGGTGACTGCGGCGTAAATGACTGCAGGAACGACCGAGGCTGTCGACAATGGTCACGGAGAGCTTGCGAATGGTTGTAGGAGACCGAAAGATGAGAGATTGAATGGTGTTGAAGGTTGGCGGAGGTAACAAAAGGTGAGGGGAAGGAGCGAGGCTGGTCGGGCTGGCACACAAGTAACTCCCTCCTTTCTTCTCCTCTCCTTGTTTCTATTTTTTTTTTTTTTCTCTCGAATTCACTCTCTCTCCAAATCTCAGAAACTCTCTGTATTTCCTCCTTGTCTCATCCATTTTTTTTTCCTCCTTGGCTTCTCTCGGCCAACCTCCTCCTTTTTTCTTTTTTTGGTTCAGTGATCTGAGGGGGGGGGGGTTTATAGGAAAAACTCCCCCAACAAAGATGGCTATTGCTGGAGCCGGATCAGGTGGGAGTGGGACTCGATGAAGGAGTTGGACTCGATGAAGGAGGTGATGGGATGAACAGTTGGGCCTGCAGATTGGTGATCGGCTCGATGGTGTTCTTGCGGCTGGGTATGGGAAAGGCGATGGGCAGGATAGGTGTCGATGGGAGAGGGATTTGATGAAGGAGATTTGGGGAGTGAGTTGGGCTCAAGGAGGAGGTTCAATCGGCTATGGTGTGGGTCGGCTACTAGTAAGGAAGAGTAGTGATGTGTCGATTAGAGGTGAAGACAGGGGAGTGGACTTGGTAGCTGGAGGTTTGCAGGTGGATGAGAACAGTGGTGGGCAACAAAGGTGTCGATGGGAGAGGGATTTGATGAAGGAGATTTGGGGAGTAAGTTGTTGGGCTCAAGGAGGAGGTGGCGGTGAGGGAGTGAGTGAGCAGGAGGTGGCGGTGGGTACTGCTGTTGGGTTATGGGAAAGGTGGAGGTGGCGGCACCTCCATCTTTCCCTCCACCAAAATCATCTCCCTCTTTTCGGCTCTTCTCCCTCCACTCTCTTCCCATCCTCTCTCTCTCTCTTTACGGTCTCCTTTTCTCTCTCTCTCTCTTCCTCTTTCTCTCTCTTCCTCCCTCTCTCTCTCCCCCCCTTATCGGGCTTTCCCTCTTTATCGGGTTCATGACCGAATATATATATATATATATATATATATATATATATATATATATATATATATATATATATATATATATATATATATATATATATAACATATAATATATATCATATGAACATATAGGTTTATAACAAAAATACGAACATACAAAAAATACAAGCACATGGGTTGAACCGACTTGGTCCGGACTGGTTTGGGCTGGGTAAGGCTGGACTGGTTGAGTTCGACGGGGTTGGACTAAATTGGGCTTGAGCTGGGTTGGGCTGAGTAAGTATGGACTGGATTGATTTCACTCTCTATTATGGATCCTCTCAGCTTGTAATTCCTCATGAAAAATTTCGATGGCCTCTGTCTCAGATTTTCCAAGTCCACTTTAAAGAGGACGGACAAAGGAGCACACTGGTGCTCGAATCACCTGATTCGGACATCAGATGACCAAAATATGAAGAATTAAAGCTTTGACGATAATCCTACTGGCAACTTTGCATGGGACCCGCTGGTGGCTTCTGTCCAAAATTCTTTACGTCCACTTTAAAAAGGACAGGCAATGGAGCACACTGGCACTTGAATCGCCTGATTTGGACTTCGGATGACCAAAGTATAAAGAATTGAAGCATTAACGATAATTCTACTGGCAACTTTGCATGGGACCCACTGGCGGCTTCTGTCCAAAATTCTTTACGTCCATTTTGAAGAGGACAGGCAATGGAGCATACTAGCACTTGAATCGCCTGATTCGGACTTCGGATGACCAAAATATAAAGAATTGAAGTTTTACGATAATTCTACTGGCAACTTTGCATGGGACCCGCTGGCGGCTTCTGCCCAAAATTCTTTACGTCCACTTTGAAGAGGACAAGCAATGGAGCACACTGACACTTGAATCACCTGATTCGGACTTCGGATGATCAAGATATGAAAAATTGAAGTCTGATCAAATCAAATTTATGATAATTCACCCAAAAGTCCTTAATTTATGATAATTCACACAAAAAACCCTCTGCACTTTCAAATCAACTAAAATCACGATCTCTTCTCCGTCTGACATCAGAATTAAGCGATTCTGGTCTTATTTTGGAGATGATTATGTGTCCTACGCATCCATGCAAATTATAGCCCATGACCTTGCTGTGGAGTCCACAAAAATCAGTCTCGAAGTCACCGCTTACCGTCCAAACCTTGAATTGACCCGCAATCTTTCCGAATCCATTCACCAAAACTCTTGCACACTGGGGTACTTTGGCTCACCTCAGAACACCGTAAAGAGCACACAGGGACTAATAGACTGCTAGTTTGAGAGAGTTTCACTTGCCTCCCCTCTCTTGCTATTTACACACCAATATGGTTGTCCTAGTTAGAGAAAGCAAAAATGGGGTGCTTACACCTGTGTTGAAACCTAGGTCAAAAACTGTGAAACCTGTCGAAACTTGTCGACCCAAGGTTTTGAGATTAAGAACCATGCTTAGGCCAATCTGTCTGGAAGAGCTCATACAGGGTTACCAATAGATCAATCAATGTTTTATCACTGGTTTACCAATATTGTTATTAGCGGTCGACCTATACACAGATCGCTATATTCCGAGAGCTCTCCTAAGAATTCCGATTAATGGACTAGTCGTCCAATACATCGTTCGATGGAACCTGAGGGTTTCTTGAGATTTGCAATCGATTCTCCAATCGACATATTCTTATAGGTCGATGCCTATATACATGGTTTTAAGTATCGATACAATACGCCCCATATCCACCAATACATATCTGAATCGAAAATGGTCGATATGATACTCTTCGATACGTATCTCTCTTTTTAAAACAAAAAGTATATTCACATGTATCGAACCGACACGGCTCAATACACTTCGATACGATCGATACACGATACGTATCGATACAATTAAATTTTCAATTTCTCGCAAAAATAAAAATAAAATAAAATCAAACTTGTATCAAAGTGTATCTAACCGATACGGCTTGATACACCTTGATACGATCGATACGGTTTGATATGCACATATAAAGCTTAATACCACTGAATTCCTTTCACTTTTCTTGTCTTCTTCCTTGCTGAAAACCAACAGTTCATGTGAATCGAAGGTTGTAGCTCACTAAATGTCATCAAATATGTCATTAATCCTTGGAAATACTTCAAGATTACTTATTATAGTGTTTTTATACTTAAAAACTATGTTTTGAATGTTCCCTAATCATTCTCGTGCGTATCTTGCCCCGTATCCTAACGTATCCACCATATCCATAATACAATACGATACCTCTCTTAAAATCACCCGATCGACAAGCTACCAATACGTGATACTTTAATCCTTGCCTATATATCTCTTAGCAGTCAACCAATGGAACCTTAAATGGTTAACCGATGCCATGACTAATGTCTCACAACGGCTATATTTTGTATAGTCAAAGACCCTAGCGGTTGACTGATACTTTTGAGTGATAGACCGATGATGTTTTGTTTTCTCCAACGGCTCTATTTTGAAAGGGTTTTGCTCTCCTTTAAATAGGGGACTCGTGGCATTTTGAAGACAACTTTTGGAACATAAATATCTTGAACACACTTTGAACTCTAACTTGAAGATCATTTATACTAGAGTTTTGAGCACAAATTGGGATTAATCAAGCACTTCATCTTGAATACCTACATTACAATGAGGTTAATACTTTGTGTATTTGTATATTTGGCTAATTAAGAGCCTTGTTCTTCACACTTCTTCGCAAGAGTTGTAAGAGAAGGGATGTCCCCATTGCTGGTTGATCACAGTGGTGATTTGTAAGGTTCCGTGGTGATCTGGCGAAAACCACTCAGGGTTTGAAAGTGAACCATAAGAAACTATCATGTAAGGGTTTGCCTCCTACCTTGGAAAGAAGAGTCTTAGTGGATCCAAGCAAGGTGCTTGAAGAGTGGATGTAGGACAGAACTATGGGAGGCCTGTGCCGAACCTCTATAAAAAGGACGGGATTACGGGAGGCCCTTGCCGAACCACTATAGTTATTTTGTCAAAACACACTCAATATCACTCTAACCTCACATTTGTTGTGATCAACCTACCCACACCCTTAGGTCTTTGGGAAGAACTGTGAAAATTCTTAAAAGTATAAAATTCCGCATTTAGCCCCCCCCCAAAAGGCAGGCATCTTGGTTGCCTACCTGTCCTAACATAAACTACCCCTAAACCTGGTGGAAGTACTCTTTAACAATCTGAAATTTCAATTTTCCTCTTGACTTAGTATCAGGCATTGCACCAACAAAGCAGATCTGTTTTATTTTCTTAACCGATTGGATCTGATTGGAATCAAATCTGATTTTTGGAATAATTAAATCTCCCATTATTTCATCTGCTATGATCTGCAAATGAATTCAGACTGGTAGACCCAAAGTTGCTTTTGATTCTGGTTCAGACCTACTTAGACTTAGACCATTTCAACTCTGAACTTTTTAAAACAGTCAAACCCTGAAATCAAGTTTTATTGTTGGCCAACTTTCCCCAAGTTCTGGAAATTATCTCTTTGAATCCTCCAAATCAATTGCATATGGTTTTATGAAGTTAGGTGAGAATTCTAACATTGAAACATGTGCTATTATGGGTGCAAAGAGTTTATGAAAAGAAGAAACCCTTCACATTGGCAGGCGATTGATGGCTGTTGAAGAAACAACGGTTAGAAGGCTGGTCGAACTAGTAGAATTGGCTGCTGTAGAGGTTAGAAGGCATGGTGGTTTGGCAGAGAGAACGGAAGAGTTGTAGAATTGGCATCAACACAGGTTTTCTTCTAGGTAGCTTGAAAAGTCTAAGCCAAAGTGGAAATTGTAGGAGTTTGTCTTGTATTCTGCAAGATCCACAAAATTATTGAACTTGTATTTATAATCGGGTTAGATTTGAAAGCATTACATGTATAAGGGTAAAATTATAATTGTGTGGGAATAGGGTTGTCTGGAACCTATATATATTATTTTTGTGGGCTTCTCTCAAAAGAGAGAGGAAGAGATAAACGGGATCACTTTGTGAGGAGAGAGGTGTACAGTTTTCTTTATGGTGGATGTAGGTATTCCGCATAGTAAATCTTCGTGTTTGTGTGATTGCTTTTTTTTTTTTTTTTTTTTGGCTCCGTTTTCATCCCCAACATTAAAGGGTGTATACAAGCTGATTTAAGTAGAGACATTTCCCAAAAGAAGAAAATAACTAAAGGAAGTATACAAGCTCATCTACGTACCATTGCTCCGGCAACTTCATCAGCTTTTTCTCTCCCAAACAATTGCTCAACCAGCACCAGGGAAAACTCCATGGCTGTACCAGGGCCACGACTGGTCACAGCTTGACCATCCTTCTGGACTCTCGATTCAACAACATTAGCAGTCGATGCTAATTTCTCCATGAATAATGGATAGCAAGTCGCCTGCCAAAAGCCAAAGTACCAGTAACCATTAAAAACATCAAGATAGTGATAAAAATCAGAAAATAACAAACAATGAACGGAAAATCAACAATGAGCTATTGATTCGTCAACCAAGTTCTTACTTTTAATCCATTCAGCAAACCCCAAGAGCCAAGTACAACAGCAGGAGCAGCGCAAATCGCGGAATAAACTCGCCCGTCGTCCACGTGCTTTTTGGTCAGTCCTTCTAGAATTGTACAATCTCGAAGATGATCAACACCAGGCATTCCTCCCTGAAATGTAAAAACAATGTCAAACGCTAATCCCATAAAACATTGAATTCCAAAAAAAAAAAAAACAAGGATAGAGCGTGATGACGAATAATGTAATAAAACGGAAAGCATGAGAGATTACAGGTAGAGCTATGAGATCGTAATCTTTTCCCGCACAATCAGAAACAAAAGCATCGGCGACGAGTTTTACTTCACGGCAACCATCAACTAGAAGCTCCTTTTCGACAGACGCTACGGTGACATCAGCTCCACCTCTTCGCAGGACATCGATCATGATCACGGCCTCCATCGGTTCAGTTCCATCTGCAACAGGAACCAACACCTAACCCACGAGGATCCATAGGTTCCGATTGTTAGCTGTCGAAGAAATAAAAACAACCAAGAGAAATTAGTGGGCTCAGCTGAAGAACAAAAACGAGATTACCTTCCGCGCAGCAGACACCATCGTTGCAACAGAGAAGCTCTTCCAAGAGGTACAGAACACTGACTGGAGATGTGAGTTGACATTTGGTTTTCGAGAATCTTATAAAAGGGGACCGGTGCAAGCGAGGAGAGAGAGGCGTCAGGTGGCGTAAAGCCATTGCTCGTGGATCCTGTTGGAATAAACATCTCGAAAACTCGAGCCGCGAGGTTCGATATACCTTCCCTTGGAGTTTTGACGAGGAGATAGAAATTTTTTGGTTCTGTCACTTCTGTAGATTTGGACAGGAGTTGTTTGGCTACGAGGACACGGTTAGGAATAGAAAGACCAAATGCTGTGTTTGTTTGTGAAGAAAATGAATTGAAAAGAAAACAGAATAAATAAATTTGGGAAAAGATTTTCTGAGTTCCGGGTGGGATTTGATATTTGGGATGGCATCTCTTACACCCCCTCAAGAATCCCACCATGTTACTCGTCGGAACCTATTTTCTCCAAGATGAGGGGTTGGACTATGAAGGTTTAAAATGATTGAAATTCTAACTATTGTACTATTGTCCTGAAAATAGTTCTGAACATCCCTTCCCACTCTTACAGAGATCATCTTCAAATGTCAGATATCCTGGGTTTTGATTGATTGCAAGAGGACTTAAAGGAAAGGAAGTGAAATTTTTAAACTTAATAAGGAAACTTTTGTAATCATTACAACACATGTTATTACACGACTATGTAACGAACTCCAAAATCATTCTATAATTAGTTAGAAGCTTACATTTTACTTTGCATTCAAATCTCTCGTATTTGAAAAGTAAAATAAATTTTACATATGTTAAGGCTCTCTTTGATATAGTTTATATTTATATTTGTGATATATTTATGACAGATCATTTATGAGAATAAATTATGAGTAATGAATAATAAACATTTTGATACCACTAGACATAAATAATTAAGTAATAATAGATTATCTCAATGACGATAAACACCGTCTAAACTTATTTGAAGATTTTAGATTATATTAATTTATTTTAAATATAAATAAGTACCATAGTCATACCAAATAATTACATATCTCATAATGTATTATATAATTCATTTTATAATACATACCACAAAAAGCCTTATCATCACCAAATTTAGGTAGTTTTATATAGTCATGTTGTGTTATTGCAATTTTTAATTTATGTTTGAAAATTTTCAACTCTCTTCTCTTTAATTTCTCTTGCAACCAAACTAGGCATTGTTGATTTTGTATGTCTTTCACTAGCGTAAAGAGAAACTTGAGTTCATGCCCCAAAGTTGAGTATAATATAAATAGGAAGAGAAAATGTTGCCTGGAGGCATTCTTATGTGTCCTTACACTTGGGACAGTAAAATGATCATAATGTCCCTCCTCATTTCACTATTCCCATGTAAGGGTGTCAAAAATAAAACTAAACTGTGTATCGAAACTGAACCAAAACGTTATTGCAATCATGAAACCATTTATTAAACGGTTCGATTATGATTTTAGAAATGAAACCATTTAGTTAAATGGTTCGGTGTGATTTAAAACTAATTACACCAGTTAAACCGATTAGAAATCGTAAAGTTATAATGTTGTTCTTTAAGTTTGGTTTTTTTTTTTTTTTTTTTTTTTGTATTAAATATTCATAACTTGGAGACATCATAGAGAGGAATTATATTATTAATTTGTTAGATTATTAATTTATGAGTATAAATTGTGTTATGGCTTGTCTTAATGCATGTCACAATATTCTATTATCTTATCAAGCTTGACTCTTATTTTATACTGATATATATGATTTGAGAAGGACAATATATATATATATATATATATATATATATATATATATATATATATATATATATAAAAGATGTGAAAAGAAAATTGATTAAACTAAACCAAATATTTAATGTTTTTGGTCATTTTTCAAACCATCTATTAAATGGTTGAATTTCGGTTTGGTGACCTCTATATGCACCAAACTGAACCAAAACCAAACCGTGAAACCGAAATCGCACCGTTTAACACCCAAATGATATGTTTTTCACTAGCGTAGAAAAAAACTTGAGTTCATGTTCCAAAGCTAATTATAAATAGGGGTAATTGTAGCTACCACCCAAAAAGAATGGACCAGATCACCTACCACCCAAGTTGTTTAAAAAAACCACCTACCACCCAAGTTAGACAAACTTTAGTTAACGGACTGACGGGAAAGAATTGAAACTGTATGTAGACATTTATACCCCTTTCTTCTTCCTCTCTATTTCTCTGCAATTTTTTATCAAAAAAAGAAAAAAAGAGAAACCTAACTCCAGATTATAGTTTTGATAGCAATGACAACAATGAAGAGGAAGGCTCTAGAGAAGCTCTCCTTGAGGTTACAATAATCGATTGGGAATTGGTTGAGCTGAGAAAGAATAGGAAATTGAAAATCGATTCTTACTAAATCGATTCTTCCTCCATTCTAATTTATGGAAAGCTCAGTTGGGAACGCAAAGAAGGTAACATTTGGGAAGGTTTTGGATACAAGAGTGAAGAAAGAGAGTGAAAGGCAGAGAGAGTGGAATGAAGTTGTAGAAATTTTGGTAAAAGATATGTTTTAATCCAACTGTATTCCAGTAGATCTGCACCGTTATATGTCTTCTACAACTGAGAAAGGCAAGCACACCAATTTGAGCTCGATCGGAGACGAGTGATTGCTCTATGAAGGTGATCTTGGTGATGGAGAGAGAGTAGAAATCCTCTATTTGGTTTCAGTTTTTTTCTCTTCTTTCCTCTCTAAGTTTCTTTTCTACCAAATGAATAAGGAAAAAGAGATCTCTTTTGTTTTCTCATCTTTATCACTTCGCCTACCACTGCTTCTCTCTTGCTCCATATTTCATATAAAATTAATGATTTGAATCGGGATTGGGGGAGGGAGCAACGGGAGTCCGGAAGGGAAGGGTTTTGCCGTTAGGGGTTGGTTTTCATTGTTTTTTTCCCTTACAAAAAGGGTATTATTGTCATTCAAATATTTTCTAATGACTGACATCAGCAACTAACGGCTCTGTTAGTTACTTTTGGATCTTTTTGATAAATGTTTGTCTAAGTTGGGTGGTAGATGATTTTTTTAAACAACTTAGGTGGTAGGTGATCTGGTCCATTCTTTTTGGGTGGTAGCTGAAATTATCCCTTATAAATATAAGGGAAAAATATTGTTTTCTCTCCCCTGTGGTTTGCTTAAAGGACAAATGCCTCCAAACGTTTTTGAAAAATACAAATACCTCCCTTACAAGCAACATTAAAATACAACTAAACCCACACCATTAGGTATATATATTACATTAGATACTAACGATGAGAGACTAATATTTTTGTAACGACCAAACTAACCTTTACAAATCTGAAGTACCTGACTTACCCTCATGACTTGAGAGAACCGTTATCTTTCTGGAGAAGATGAAAACAACCAATGGTTTGCAAATTGCGATTTTCTTCTTCTTCTCCCCTTCAATTTGAAACTTGCAGAGGTATCTTTGGTTTTGCTAGTACAGAAAGCAACGACCATCTCATGGTGGGAATTGCAAAGAATTGGTTGTCGGAGAAGATGAAGACCAACAATTCCGATTGTCATTTAGGCTAAAACCACTTCTTTGTTCGTTGCTTCTTCTCCAGAATCAATGGATTTCACCATGGATAGGGTTTCTTATCAAAGCAACACAAAAATCCAAAATCATAAAGCGAATCTCAGTCTTCTGGGCTATCAAAGAATATGGTAAATAGGCATAGGGAAAGTTTTCTATAACAGAACAATTGCATTATTTAACCATATCATTTCTTTAGCACCGAAGATCTCCAAGGAACCAGTGAACTGTTGGGTTTTCCTCCTCACGTGGATGAGGGGACCAACTCACTATGATGGAGTCAGAGTCAAAGGCGGTTTATACCACCGCCTCAAATCCCAACCCCTTATCTCTTCTTTCCTTTTTTACGAAGTTTCTTAAAATAAAAAAATAAAAAAAACTATATAAATGCCTTATTATAAGCCATAAGAAGATTATGAGAAAATCTTGCTTTTGAGAAAAACCAGAGCAAAGGCCGTGGAACCCCAAGAGCTTCAATCCTTCTCTAGTTCTCTACTACTATTAGTGAGTGGAGAGGAAGGACAAATAGAGAGACTCTTATTCTTTGTACGGGCGACGTGACGGTATTCTCCCTCTGCTTGGGGAAGAGAGAAAGGTGATAGTTTTTCTCAATCTTTGTTACATCGATATCAAGGTGAAAGTACTCTTGTTATTCTTGGATTCCCACCAATTGTTTTGGTGAGTTATTGTATTACTCAAGAGTGGGTTATTTTTCTTGGAGATTGAAAACCTCTAGCTATGACTAAAGAAGATTGTACTGTGTACCCATTATTATTATAATGGAGATTTACCTGGACTAGGTCCCATGGTTTTTCCCCTTTCACCTTGGAAGGGTTTTCCAAGTAAAAATTGATGTGTTCTCTTGTGGTTTGATTGTCTCTATTTATTTTTACTGCAATATCTCTGTGCATATTTTTGTGATTGCGTATTCCATTGGTTTGTATACAGAAGGGAAAAGTACTCTTGAGTTTTCTCTAACAAGTGGTATCAAAGCCAGGTTCTATAACCGTGTGTGAACAATGGAGGGAACCCTGACAAGGATGATTAGTTTGAATGGAGCAACTAGATGATTTGAAAAGCTAAGATGGAAGACTTATTATATTATAAGGAACTGTACGGACCTGTACAGGGTGAAACGACAAAACCAGAATAATTGTCTGACGCCGAGTGGAAAACCTTAGGCCAAAAAACTGTTGGTTTTATTCAACAATGGTTGGACGACACAGTTTTTCATCATGTCTCCACAGATATTTCTCCACAGAGACGTCAGCAAAATCTCTGTGGAATAAATTGAAAAGTCTATACGAAAGGAAGACCGCTGGCAACAAAGCGTTTCTGATCAGAAAGCTTGTAAACCTAAAGTATAGAAATGGACACTCAGTTGCAGAACATTTAAATGAGGTACAGAGTATTGTAAATCAGCTATCCTCCATGAAGATTGCATTAGATAACGAGTTACAAGCCCTATTACTACTCAGTTCACTATCAGACAGTTGGGAGACACTGGTGGTGTCTCTTAGCAATTCTGTACCAGATGAAAAAATCACAATGAGTCAAGTAACAGGAAGTCTGTTGAATGAAGAGACAAGAAGAAAGTCTTCGGGTTCATCTCAACAAGAGGCACTTGTCACAAAAAGCTGGAGGAGAAGCAAATATAGAAAATCTCAAGACCGTGGGAAGTCAAAAGAGATATCCAAATCAAGACAAGGGGTCACATGTTACTACTGTAAAAAGATAGGACATATGAAAAAGAGTGCAGAAAACTCAAGAGAGATTCCAAGAAAGGAAATGGAGAAGAGAATAATGAAGATACTGCTGCCATCAACTCAGATGGAGACACTATTGTTATCTCAAGTTGTGAAGAATCTTGTTTTACATCTTCATGTCATGACTCAGATTGGGTTGTTGATATTGGTTCTTCATACCATGTTACTCCTCGTAGAGAATTATTTACCTCTTACAAGACAAATGACTTTGGTATTGTAAGAATGGAAAACAGTGGTGTTTCAAAAATTGTAGGGATAGGTGACGGGAGTGTATAGACAAATGTTGGATGTAAATTGACTCTCAAGGATGTCAGACATGTTCCAGAACTCCGTCTGAATTTGATCTCTGCAGAAAAATTAGATGCAGAAGGTTATCACAGTCACTTTGGTAATGGTTAATGGAAGCTTACCAAAGGTTCTCTAGTAGTGGCAAGAGGAAACAAGTGCTGCACTTTGTATAATACAAAGGTACAAGTATGCAAGATTGAAGTTAATACAGCAGAGGGTGAATCTGCTACAGATTTGTGGCATTGACGACTTGGTCACATGAGCGAGAAAGGGATGTAGATCCTCATAGAAGGCAACCTTATTCCAGACATGAAAGGTACGCCTCTGAATTGTTGTGTTCATTGTTTAGTTGGTAAATAACATCGTATCACTTTCATGAAAAACTATCCTCAAAGAAAAAGAAACATTTTGGAATTGGTACATTCTGATGTTTGTGGTCCTATGAAAGTGAAAAAACTTGGTGGTGCTTCTTACTTTGTTACTTTCATAGATGATGCTTCTAGAAAAATATGGGCATATGCTTTGAAAACTAAATATCAGGTTTTGGATATAGTTAAAATCTTTCATGCTATGGTTGAAAGAGAAATAGAAAAATCTCTCAAATGTGTTCGTACTGACAATGGTGGTGAGTACGTTGGCCCGTTTGAGAAGTATTGCAGTAGTCAAGTATTCGGCATGGACAAACAGTTTCCAAGTCCCCACAGCATAATGGTGTAGTAGAAAGGATGAATTGCCCCATTATGGAAAGGATCAGGTGTATGCTCTCACATGCAAAGTTGGAACAATGTTATTGGGGAGAAGCGATCCGTACTATAGTTTATTTGATTAATTTATCTCCACAGTTCCCTTGAATGGAGATGTTCCTAAGAAAGTATGGAGAGGGAAAGATATTTCCTATGGTCATTTAAAAGTATTTGGTTGTAGGGCATTTGTGTACATTCCAAAAAATGAGCGGTCAAAGCTTAATGACAAGTCAAAGTAGTGTATTTTCTTGGGATATGCAGATGACAAGTTTGGAAACAAGTTATGGATCCGATTGAGAAGAAAGTTATAAAAAGCAAAGATATTATCTTTCTTAAAGATCAAACAATTGAAGACTTTGAGAAAATTGAAAAGCCTCAGCCATTTGTTGATGACTTGATTGATCTTGATCCAATTCCTTTACCCATAGTACATGATGATGGAGGAGATGTGCAAAATGGTAATGATGATGTTCCCATAGATGATACAAGTGATGTTGAACAGGGGGAGCAGTCCCTTACAGAGCAACCAGTTAAGCCTCAATTGAAAAGATCTATCAGGGAGCGACAACCATCTACTAGGTATCCACCAAATGAATATATTTGACAGATGCAGGTGAACCAGATTGCTTTGAAGAAGCACAAACTGATGAGCACAAAGCTGAGTGGTTAAAAGCTATGCAAGAGGAGATGGATTCTTTGCATAAGAATCATACTTATGATTTAGTAAAGCTACCTAAGGGTAAGAAGACACTCAAGAATAAATGGGTATTCAAGTTGAAGATCAAACAGAATAGATCACAACCAAGGTACAAAGCAAGGTTGGTTGTGAAGGGTTTTGGACAAACAAAAGGAATTGATTTTGATGAGATTTTTTCTCCTGTTGTGAAAATGTCATCTATTCGAGTTGTGTTGGGTTTAGCTACAAGTTTGAATTTAGAAGTTCAACAACTTGATATCAAGACAACCTTTCTTCATGGTGATTTGGATGAAGAGATTTACATGGAGTAGCCAGAAGGTTTCAAAATTAAAGATAAAGAACACATGGTTTGCAGGTTAAGGAAGAGTTTGTATGGTTTGAAACAGGCTCCATGACAGTGGTACAAGAAGTTCGATTCATTTATGATGGATCATGAGTACACTAGAACAACGACAGATCATTATGTATTTATTAAGAAATTTTCTGAAGGTGATTTTATTATTCTTCTACTCTATGCTGATGACATGTTGATTGTGGGATAGGATGTCAATAAAGTTGACAGGTTAAAGAAAGAGTTGAGCAAGTCTTTCAACATAAAGGACTTGGGACCAACACAGCAGATCTTAAGCATGTAGATCTCTCGTGATAGGAAAGCAGGTAAAATTTGGATATCACAAGAAAGGTACATATATAAAGTACTTGAAAGGTTTAATATGGAGAAAGCAAAGACAGTTACTTCTCCACTTGCAAGTCACTTTAGATTAAACAGTGAGCAGAGCCATTCAACTGAACAAAGAAGAATAGAAATGAAGAAAATTTCATATGCATCAGCTGTAGGAAGTTTAATAAATGTCATGGTGTATACAAGACCTGACATTGCATATGCAGTTGGAGTTGTGAGTAGATTTCTTGTCAATCTTGGCAAAGAGCATTGGGAAGCAGTCAAGTGGATTATGAGATACCTCAAAGGTACATCCAATATACATTTATGTTTTGGTATTGATAAACCTGCGTTACAGGGGTACACAGATGCAGATATGGTAGGCGACATCGATTCAAGGAAATCGACATCAGGCTACCTGTTTACTTTTACAGGGGGAGCAGTGTCATGGCAATCCAAGTTGCAGAAGTGTGTCGCTTTGTCAATTACAGAAGTTGAGTGTATTGTTGCAGTGGAAGCTTGCAAGGAGATGTTGTGGATGAAGAGGTTCATTAAAGAACTGGGTTTGACACAAGACAAATATATTGTTCATTGTAACAGTCAGAGTGCTATTCACTTGAGTAGGAATCCTAGTTTCCATTACAAGACCAAGCATGTTGATGTAAGGTATCACTGGATTTAGCACCAAAGAAATATATGCCGCTCAGCCAAAGAAAGATGATGGAGAGCTAACCGAAACTCCACGAGAACTTGAACAAAAGGCTGCTGAATTGGCCTATTTCTTGCGCGTACCAATGGAAGCAACTACAGGTTGAGAAGATCCATATTGACAAAAATGGTGCAGATATGATGAAAAAAGCATTAATCAAGGAGAAACATGAATTTTGCAGAAGCATGGCAAGTTTGGGTATGGAAAATCTCCTCTCGTGAGTCGGAGGGGGGGTTTGTTGGGTTTTCCTCCTCACGTGGATGAGGGGAGCCACTCACTATGATGGAGTCAGAGTCAAAGGCGGTTTATACCACCGCCTAAAATCCCAACCCCTTATCTCTTCTTTCCTTTTTTACGGAGTTTCTTAAAATAAAATTAAAAAAAAAACCTATATAAATGCCTTATTAAAGGCCGTAAGAAGATTATAAGAAAATCTTGCTTTTGAGAAAAACCAGAGCAAAGGCCGTGGAACCCCAAGAGCTAAAATGGGATTCCAATCCTTCCCTAGTTCTCTACTACTATTAGTAAGTAAAGAGGAAGGACAAATAGAGAGAAGGACAAATAGAGAGACTCTTATTCTTTGTACGAGCAGCATGACGGTATTCTCCCTCTACTCAGGGAAGAGAGAAAGGTGATAGTTCTTTTCGATCTTTGTTACGTCGGTATCAAGGTGAGAGTATTCTTGTTATTCTTGGATTATCACCAATTGTTTGGGTGAGTTATTATATTAGCCAAGAGTGAGTTATTTCTCTTGGAGATTGGAAACCTCTAATTGTGACTAAAGAAGATTGTATTGTGTACCCATTATTATTATAATAGAGATTTACCTAGACTAGGTCCCGTGGTTTTTCCCTTTTCACCTTGGAAGGGTTTTCCAAGTAAAAATTTGTGTGTTCTCTTATGGTTTGATTGTCTCTATTTATTTTCGCTGCAATATTTCTGTGCATATTTTTGTGGTTGCGTATTCTATTGGTTTGTATACAGAAGGGAAAAGTACTCTTGAGTTTTCTCTAACATGAACAATGGGCCCTAAAATCTTCATGTGCTCTAAATTTCCATGTTTATTGATAAAACTTCCACCTTTAGCAAATCAATATACATACTTTAGATTCCTATCTAATTTAATTGGAAAAAAAATATTAAAACTTAGAACTGTTAAATGTCAATAGGGTAACATATTGCTCAATTTCAAGAGATCAAACCATGCACCTTCTTCTCCACATGTGAGTCCATAGGTTTAATAGTTCATTAGTGCGAAATGGCTTCACAAGAAAGTCAGTTGCTCCAAGTCTTAGGCACTTGACAACAACAGAAACTTCATCTTGAGCAGACATCACCGATTCCTTTTCCGTCAAAGTTAAAGTAAATTCATATCGCAAATCTCGAATGATTCCATGACCGATGATTTATTCCAACAGAGTTGGGCCTACGAGATAGATATGAAAATGAAGAAGACAGAAAATACAAAGTCTTTCCCATCATCAGCAACGGATCAATGGTTTCTTCTGCTCACACCTCAAAAGTCATTGATCATGGCTTCCCCTGTTTTTAAAATATTATTACCAGACTTAGTCTGGATTTCTAGATGAAAGTTAAATCTCTTCTTTCACCATAATCTTCTTTCTCTCTTATCACCACTGCTTTCCTTAATAAGCATGTTTTTTTTTTTTTATGAGGAACAACCAAAGCTAAAGTAAAAAGAAGATAATACTGCCAAAGCATGTAGGAATTAGCAACTGGGGATAACCAAATTAACTGGAGAGGCACGAGAACTAGATTCATTTTATGAGAAGAAATATGTCTTTGATTGGCAGCAAAAAGAGAGATTGGGATCCTCTTCTGTTTCGGAACAATGTGGAAGATTTTCAAGATGTAAAATAAATTTGATACGGGATTAATATATTTTTTCTATCTTGTTTGATTATTTTGTTATTTGCTGGTAGGTTATAGGGGTAAAATTGGTTTTTAGGTAACAAAACAACCAGGGGTAGAATTGTTCATAGAAAGATTAACTTTAACATCCTTAAAAAAATGGGACAGTTGTATTTGTCTGAAAAGTTTGGAAGCATTTGTCTTTTAGGCAAAACACAGGGGAAGAAACAATATTTTTCCCTAAATATAAATAAGAGAGAATGTTTTCCGGAAGCATTCTCATGTGTCCTCGCATATGGTACAGTAAATGATCATCCTGTCCCTCCTCATATCACTACACCCAAGTAAGGGTGTCAAAGCGAAACAGAACTGTGTATCAAAACCAAACCAAAATGTTTATATTGTAACTGTGAAACTGTTTCTTAAACGGTTTTATTATGATTTTAGAATTTAGACCATTTAGTTAAACGGTTCGGTGCAATTTAAAACTGATTCAACAATTAAACTGATTAGAAACCGTAGAGTTATAATGTTGTTCTTTAAGTTTTTTATTATTATTAAATATTCATGACTTGGAGACAACATAGAGAGGAATGATATTATTAATTTGTTAGATTATTAATTTATGAGTATAAATTGTGTTATGGCTTGTTCTAATGCATGTCACAATATTTTATTATCTTATCAAGCTTGACTCTTATTTTATACTTATATATGACTTGAATAGAACAACTACACCATCTATAGTTTATACGTGTGTGAATCGATTAAAAACTGATTAAACTGAACCGAATATTTTACATTGTTTGTCATTTTTCTAGCCGTCTAATAAATGGTTCGATTTCGGTTTGACCTCTCTATGCACCAAACCAAACCAAAATCAAACCATTAAACTGAAATCGCACCGTTTAAAACCCAAGTGATATGTTTTTCACTAGTGTAGAGAGGAACTTGAGTTCATGTTCCAAAGCTAATTATAAATATAAATAAGGAGAGAGAATGTTTCCCGGAAGCATTCTGATGCGTCCTTGCACATGGGATAGTAAAATGATCATCCCATGTCCCTCTTCATTTCACTACTCCCATGTGTCAAAAATGAAACCAAACTGTGTACCAAAATCGAACCAAACCATTTATACCGCAATCGTGAAACTATTTATAAATGGTTCGATTATGGTTTTAGAAATAAGACCGTTTAGTTAAATAGTTCAATATGGTTTAAAACTGATTACACCGGTTAAATCGATTAGAAATCGTAGAGTTATAATATTGTTCTTTAAGGTTTTTTTTTTTTATTAATGAATCAAATATCCATGATTTGGAGACATGATAGAGAGGGATTATATTATTAAATTTGTTAGATTATTAATTTACAATATAAATTATGTTTTAGCTTGACCTAACGCACGTCGCAATATTATATTATCTTATCAAGCTTGACTCTTATTTTATGCATATATATTTGACTTGAGAAGGACAACAACAACTCCACCATATGTAGTCTATACATATATATTGGAATTGAGAAGAAAATCAATTAAAAACTGATAAAACTGAATCGAATATTTAACAGTTTTGATAAGTATTTCTCAAATCGTTTAATAAACGGTTCGATTTTAATTTGACCTTTATATGAACAAAATTGAACCAAAACTGAACCGTAAAACCAAAATTACATTGTTTAACGCCCTTAGAAATAATATGCTTTTCACTAACAATAGAGAGAAACTTGAGTTCATGTTCCAAAGCAAATTATAAATATAAATAAGGAGAGGGGAGAGAGAATGTTGCCCGGCAACATTCTCGTGCATCCTCACACATTGGACAATACAACGATCATCCTCTCCCTCCTTATTTTACTACTCTCATGTGAAAGGGCACATAGGAATGCTGCCAAGTAGGTTTCCTTTTCCCATATAAAATATTAGGGAAAATTTCAGCCACACCTCCTGTAGTATGGCTTAATCTCATGCACTCACCATTATTGGCGATAATATCACTAACACCCCCTACTTTTGAAAACATGGTTCAGTTAGACCCCCCGTTAAGTCATGGCCATTAACCATGACTTGTCACCGTCTTAAATTCATTAATGGCAAAACTACCCCGACCGATAGAAGAGTGATAAATTTAGGAAACCTCTGCCATGCCGTCAATGGTGGAACTGGGTATAATCAATTAGGCCCCGTTTGATAACACTCCAGTTCCCATGGAGCTACTTCTGGTCCGGAGTCGTTTCCTACTTCTTCTCCAGAGTCAGGATTTTTGAAGTAGAATGTTGTTTGATAACGCTGCTCCAAAATCAAAAGACTATGCTTCCAGAATGTTGTTTAGTGGTGGTGGTGGTGGTGGGTGGTGGTGGGTGGTGGTGGTGGTGGTGACAGTGATGGTGGAAGGTGGTGGGTGGTGGTGGCGGTAATGGTGGAAGGTGGTGGGTGGTGGTAGCGGCGATGGAGGAGGGTGGTGGCGATGGTGGAAGGTGGTGGTGGCATCGGTGGTAAGTGGTGGGTGGTGGTGGCGGCAGCGGTAGTGGTGGTGGCGGCGGTGGTGGTGGTGGTGGTGGTGGTGGTGGCTGTGGGTGGTGGGTGGTGGTGGGGATGGTGGCGGTGGATGGGTGGTGGTGATGATGGCAGTGCTAGTGGTGGTTGTGATGGCAGTCAGTAATGGTAATAGCTCCGGAGCAAGAGAAGTAAGTTTTTTTAGCTCCAGTTTTTTTAGCTCCCAGAGACATTTTTGGAGCGGTTCACTCCATGGGAGTCAAAACTTGAACCGTGTCTATCAATCACCATTCTACTCCGGATTAGCTCCGGAGCTAAGAAGTAAGGAGCTGGAGTGTTATCAAACGCAGCCATAACATGCTCGCCTTGGAGGAGTAAGGGAGGTTCCTACAACTCATTGCCGTTGCAGGCTTTCCAATTCTTGTAGGTCTTTGGTACATCCTTTTCCAACACAACGGATCTACACGATCCTCTCTATCCCGATTTTCGATCAGCTACGAATCTATAGACCTTTCGGTAACACACTACTCTGCAAATCAAATTAATAAAAGTGACAATGATATTATAACAAGGGAAGTGTAAGATGAAAGCCAATACAATATCTAAGATCCTAATCACCATGCGATTCTCATTACCTCACGATCCTCATCCTTGCATTCCCATCTCCGTTTGTCTTCATTCTCACCGTCGTTGTCACCCTCGCATGAAATTCCAATATGACCTTCGTCTTTATTCTCACCGTTGTTGTCACCCTCGCATGAAATTCCAATATGACCCTTCGAATCTTTGTTTGAATCCTCTACAAAACAAAAGTACAAGCAGTAAAGTACTCTCTGACTATAAGACCCGCACTCCATGAACCCGATCTAAACCTTGATTTCATGTCGTAACAGGTCTTCCAATCATCACCGGGCTAGATAGGACGAGCGGATGACAACCAGGTATGAAATCGGATCAAACGGACCAAATTAAGTATGATTTATTCATACCGGTCGATGGTACCGGTCTTGGCATTGATACCGGTCGACCGGTATAGTATGCGCAGTAGACTACCAAGACCAGAACCGGATCTCTACGGGTCTTACTTTCCAAATTTCGAACCCTAGGACTTTCCTAATCCTATGAGGCTTCCTAAACCTAAACCTAGTCTATATAAACCCCTCTAAACCTCCTAGAATCCCTTCCATTGATCCTCACAAACCCTAGAAAGGAGAAAGAGGCTGAAGAAGGAGGAGAAGCTAGGAAGAGCCGATATTATCGTTCGACGAAGAACACCTTACCGCTAGTCGACGGTGAGTGCTTAAACCTTCTTTTACATTATGACTCTAGGATTATGACTCTAGTATGGTTAAGTTGCTTTGATCAATACCATGCAAAGCAGGTATTGATCTAAAACCCTATTTTATCGATAAACCCTATTTTTTGTCGACAAACCCTAATCTAATCAGTAAACCCTAGATTTGAGTTCTAGGAAGAAGACCGTCAAAGGTAGGACTTGAATGGAGTTGAAAACTCTAACTCAGTGCTCAGACCTAGAATGTGTAGGAGGAACCCTAGGATCAATAGGGGAAGATCGACGGCAGTCGAGAACCAGACGTATGGTCTTCCGGAGACATACCAGTCGACTATACCAGTTGCATCCTATGCGACCGGTACCTTCCGGGGGCTGGTCTATGGGGACCGGCTGACCATACCGGTCGCAGGTTTCCCTACAATGCTGCGACCGGTACTGTGACCGGTCAGCTCTGTGAGATGTGTTTTGTCATTGTTGGTTTTTCAACCAACGTAAATCTATTCTAACTAAATCCTAATATTGTATAGGACTTTGTGATAGCACGTTTGGATCTTGCGACGTGGAGCAAGCTATCAAACGAGCGTCAGGTAAGGGAATCAGACCTAAATCCTAATAATCTAATGTACAGTAAACCGTTGTTAATAACTATGACTCTGTAGATTGATGTTTGTGTATATTCTCATGTCATCCTTTACTTTCAGTTATTATTATTGTTCATTCATACTCGCTATGCTAGGATGTGATTGTTAGGCATGTGATTGTTTTTGTTGGTGTGTGTGGAATGGAAAGAGCTTGGGGTCTGGGATCATTCCTCACACTAGCACCTTTTCGTAGTATTTTATCTTAGCATGCTTGGTGCGGGTATGGCATCAGGGGGAGGACGTGGTACTGTAGTCTCTGGCCTGGCCACCAGACTCTAGCTCTATTTCTATGCCGTAGGGAGCTATGTTGGGATAGGGTCTACCTTTCGTATCGTTCTGTCTTAGCATGCTTGGTGTGGGTAGGGCATTAGGGGGAGGATGTGGCACTGTGGTCTCTGGCCTGGCCACCAGACTCTAGCTCTATCTCTATGCCGTAGGGAGTTGTGCTAGGGTAGGGCCTACTGTGATGACATATAGGATTGGTTAGTTGCGAGCCCAGTTTGCAAGCCCTCGCCAATAGGAGCTTACGTGTTGGTATGGGTAGAGCATCAGGGGAGGTGTTGGCGATGTTGATCGGGACGTCTTAGCTCTATCTCTATTCCATGGTGGGTGCATGTGGGACGGCAGTGGTGTGATCCACTGGGCGGCTTCACACACTCGTGTATAGAGGTGCGGTGGTCGCCAATCCTTTCTATAGCACATTATAAACTTAAACCAGACCATAATATAATATGATTGTTACTCATGCATACAAATGTTACATTGTCTGATTGTCTTACTAAGCTAAGTTGTGAGCTCACCCTTGTATATACACCATTTTTAGATGTTAATGCAGGTTACACGGTGGATGAATACATGAACGCGCCGGCATACGGAGGCGTAGCTGCTCTGGACGTGCAGGCAGGAGAGGACGAGCATGACTCTTCATGCGAGTGCCTTTCCTACGTGTATCTCTAGGATTTTTCTTTATTTGTTTCAATTATTTTTGGTTGACATTAAAGTGATGTAAAGATATTTACTTATGTTTGAGAATTTGGATAATTGAATATTTATTTAAATCTATCAATAGATGCTCAGTTCATTTTATTTAAAGACTTCCGCTGTATTTATTATATTCTGATGGTGGTTATGTGCAATGGTTTGTATGAGTAGACACGGTCTTATTAAGATCCTGGTGTGAGTCGTTGGTTCAGTGATGGTTCACTCACACTTCTGGTTCAGTCAGAATTGGGGTGTGACACTGACAGTGCAAGGAGAGACCAAATCTCCGACTGGGTCTTAAGATAAACTAAAGACCTAGAAAAATCCTCAACGATGTCTATCAGGGGAAAAAAACACACTAGATAGGGAAAACTTTGGTTTCTACTCTCCGTTCGATTGATCCAGATTTGATAAACACATAAGCAGGGGTGAAAGCAGTGAAGCGGAATAGAGTGTGAGTATGTTCAAGGTCGGACATAGTGGTGAACCAGGGACCACATCTCTACTACCCGACAAGATTCCAACATACACAGGATGGAGTAGTGAACGTCTATGCTACAACGACCACGTCTTTCTTCTCCAGTGATGGTTGTTATTGAACTTGCAGCAGCACCAGCCATGAAAAAGCAATCAAAAGCCAATCTTCAACATAGATTCAATCTTGAAGGTCTAAGAACTCGGAGCAGTGAAATACGGCCGATGGTATTGGAAGGAAAATCTAAAAATGTCAAAATAATAATAATAAAAAAAGAAAATATGAAAATCAAAATGAATGGTGTTAGGGGTAAAAATAAGTCTTTTTAACTATTCTGTGAGTATAGATAATGTTTGGATGTCTTCAAGGTGTTAGTTATATTATCGCAAACAATGGTAGGTGTTGTCACTGGATTTCGCCCGATGCACTGGACGCTACCACCTATAATCAGCAGATCAAGAACACGCAATGAGATAGGCAAGTTTTACCCCGTGGTCACTCTGATGCCTAAGTTAGTTATGGTCCAGGACAAGCAAATGGAACTCAGGGATAAGATACTCAAGTTCCTTGTAGAGAGGGGATTGAGGTGTTTGTTTTACTAAGATCTTTCCTCCAAAGGCAAACAGAGAGTGATACAGAGATAAATGCTCAAGAGAGCGGACTATGGAACTCTGAAGTGAAAAGAAGATAGTATCGATACCTTCGAGCGAACCTTTTCTTTCTCCATGCCATTTCCTTTTATTTATAGACCAAGATAGAGCTGGATTAAGCACGCCTACCGCCCTTTTTAGCTAGGCTGTCCCTTCTTGAGTGTTATCATGACTCTATCAAGTAGGATAGAGAGTCTACGACCCCTCATGATGGGGCATAACTCTAGTTTTTGGCCTCTACGACCCCTGCTGGTCTATGTCACCAGGTCTGGTTGATGTGAGTGACCGCCTCTTTGGCTGTCTCGAGCTGAGGTGTGACCTTCTCTCTCATAGTATTTCTTAGAGAGGTGATGTGGCTCATTCCGTCAGTATGATATGCATTTAATGCATACTTATTAGGATTTATTACGGCTCATTTATTGCACATCTGTTGCATTTAATGCTTTTAGATCTCCTTAACACCAAGCCAATTCAGAGGAATCGTATTGCCGCCCAAATATTGAGCTTGATCCTGTATTTTGTTCAGTAGACAAGTGAACCCTCTTGATGAACACCGTGTGTACGATCTTTAATAGATACTCCTTGATTCTATCGTGTGGTCAGGATTCTCTAGGTCGTATTTTCCCTATTAGTAGGCGCATGAGATTAAGCCATACTACAGGGAGTGTGGCTGAAATTTTCCCTAAATATTATATGAAAAAACTCCTTTTTCATTGCCATCTTAAGATTGACACCCCATTAACCCCAGCCCAAGTCTTATATGCCCACAACTAATACTTTACAAATTTGTTGTCCCTAATATTCTCTTTGCTATATAGATCAGGGATAGAAAATATCATGAAATGATCACTTGTTTTGATCATATGTCCTAGAAAGCTAGGCTTCTAGTTTCTCTTCCTCTTTTACCTTCCTGGGCACTGCTCTTTGTTTGGTTATCCTCAACCTTTGACTATAGTCCTTTTTCTATGAAAAAATAGGTGGTCATGTGCATAAGAAAATTTTGCTTTATGATGGTCTCTAATGCAAACGCAAGGGAAAATCACAATTTAAGACCCAATAAAGTTTTGCAATTGCTGGATTGATTTATTAATAATTCTGGGTTCCTGTTGTTTGAATTTTTTCCATACTAGGGTTTCATCACAAACCCTAATATCCATACAGAGATCTAGAATACAATGATATTAGATGTAATCAATAATAGTAGAGACATACCTGAGAGTAAAAGATTGATTTCCGTCGTTAATCTTCAAGAATGGTGTTGGAGCTTTGATCACGGTCTTCTACAGCCTGTAGAGGTTTCACATCTTTCTCACTGCTCGTAGGTACAGAGAGAAGAAAACAACTATGACTGCGGAGACTCATGACCTAATATTTATAATACTTTCACAAAACTCTAAATAGTCTCACACTGTAAAAGGGATTGCCTATCTCTTTATCTTGTGACGAACCAGACCGAACCGGTCGAACCGGTCTAACCTAGTGACACAGACTCCCACTGATTAATGGACCCAATAATTAATCAAGCTCATACATAAATATTTCAATATTCTCCCACTTGGGCTAGACTAATTACAATGCCACCATTGAACAGTGTGGTCATGGAATCCATTTACATAATAAACCGTCACTTACTTTGATCCAGCTATTAAGCCTGTCAATAGGAGCAACAGTGGATAATACACCTCAACATATGGTGTACCACCTTCTGCCAACCAGATACAAAGGCCTACTTAACAGCATGAATCGCCATGAGATAATGTGTAAGACCCGCACTCCGTAGTCTAAACATTGGTTTTATGTCGTAGCAGGTCTTCCGATCATCACCGGGCCAGACGGGACGAGCGGATGACAAACAGGAATGAAATCGGACCAAAGACGACCAAATAGTCATCATTTTATGTTGACCGATCGATGGTACCGGTCTTGGTACCGGTCGACCGGTATGGTCTGCGTAGCTAAGTGCGGAGATCCAAAAATTGGTCTCTGCAGGTCCCACTTTCCTGATTTTGAATCCTAGTAGGGTTACTAAACCCTACTTTTAACCTATAAATACACCCTTAAACCTTCTCAAATCATTTCCATTGTCTCTCACAAACCCTAGAGAAGAGAAGGAGCTTGGAAAGGAGAAGGAGTTGGGAAGAAGGAGGTACCGCCATTACCGTTCGACGACGCTCATTACGCTAGTCATCGGTAAGTGCTTTAACCATTCTTCTTACCCTATGATTCTAGGTTAGTTGTATGGGTGGATCAATACCATGCAAAGTAGGTATTGATCTAAAACCCTAAATTCGCCAATAAACCCCTAAGTTGCCGTCAAACCCTAGATTCGAGTTTCGAGATGATATTCATCGAAACAAGACTTGAATGAGTTGGGGATAACTCTGACTCAAAGCTTAGACTTAGAATGGGTAGGAGAAACCCGGAAAATCCATGAAGAATGATCGACGATAGTCGAAAAACCCAAGGTATGGTCTTCCAGAGACATACCGGTCGACTATACCGGTTGCACTCTGTGCGACCGGTATGTTGCCACCGGTACCTTCCGGGAGGCTGGTCTATGGGGACCGGCTGACCATACCGGTCGCCAGTCTTCCCCACAGAGCTGCGACTGGTACATGCCACCGGTCAGCCCTGTGAGGGTATTTTGTAATCTTGTTGGTTTTCGACCAACGTGAAACCCTAAGAAATTATTCTAATGAAACCTAATAATATTTTAGGACTTTGTGACATATCATTTGGATCTTGCGACGTGGAGCAAGTTATCGAACGAGCGTCAGGTAAGGGAATTTGACATAAACCTAATAATTAATGGACAATAAATCTTTGTTAATGACATTGAATATATATGATGTGTTGTTTGTGCATTTCACATGCCATCCTTTACTTTCAGATATTATTATTGTTCATGCATTGATAGGATGTGATTGTTATGCATGTGATTGTTTTCATTAATGTGTGGAGTGGGGCATGGGCCTGGGATCGCTCCTCACACTAGCACTTTTTGTAGTATTCTATCATAACATGCTTGGTACGGGTGGGGCATCAGGGGAAGGTCGTGGTACGGTGGTCTCTGATATTGATGTTGGTCTAGCCATGGTTATGTGGCACTGTGGTCTCCGAGTTGACGCTGGCTTGTCCACGATGCTTTAGCTCTATCTCTATGCCGTAGGGAGTTATGTTGGGATAGGGTCTACCTGCGTTATGTTTCTATCCTAGTGGGTTAGTTACTGATAGGGCATCAGGGGAGGTGTGGGAATGCCTTAGCTCTATCTCTATGCCGTAGACGGCTGTGCTGGGATAGAGCATACATTGATGACATATAGGATTAGTTAGTTGCGAGCCCAGTTTGCGAGCCCTGGCCAGTAGGGGCTTAGGTACTGGTATGGGTAGAGTATCAGGGGAGGTACGGGGGTATCTTAGCTCTATCTCTATTCCATGATGGGTGCATGTGGGCAGATGGGGGTGTGAACCATGTTGTGCCACACACTCGTGTATAGAGGTGCGGGGGCCACCAAACCTTTCTATAGCACATTGCAAACTTAAACCAGACCACAGTATAAAATTGATTGTTACTCATGCATAATCTTGTGAAACTGTTTGATTGCCTTACTGAGCTGTGTTGTGAGCTCACCCTTTGTATATACATTGTTTTTAGATACTGATGCAGGTTACACGGTGGATGACTACATGAACGCTCCGACGTATGGAGGTGTAGCTGCTCTGGATGTACAGGCAGGAGAGGACGAGCATGACGCTTCATGCGAGTGCCCTTTCTGCGTGTACCTTTGATCGAATTTTATTTATTTCTTTCAGTTATTTTCGGTTGGATTAAATGGATGTACGGATATTATCTTATGTGTTTGAATTTAGATAATTGGATATTTATTTAAATTATCAATAGATAATCAGTTCATTCTATTTAAAGTCTTCCGCTGTATATTTATATTCTGATTGTGGTTATGTGTAATGGTTTGTATGAATGGACACGGCCTATTCAAGATCCTGGTGTGAACCGTTGGTTCAATGACGGTTCACTCACACCTTTCTGGTTGGATCAGAATTAGGGTGTGACAACTTGGTATCAGAGCTCTCGGGCTCTGTTCTACAGACCATATTGCACTTAACTAAGTTAATGAACTGAGTTAGGAAAATTTAAAAACCTTAATACAAACACACCCTAAGCATTGCTTGATACCTAAGACGGACTAAGAAAGAGAATAATATACTATATTAAATGTCGAACTTAAACAATTACACATGCACTAGTTAAGAAAAATCATCAAAACTTTTATTAAACAGAAAAAGAGTATCACATGTAATAGTGCTACAGGGTACAGTCCACAAACCGGACAGTTACCCTGTAATATATCAATCATAAGAGAAAGAAAAGAAAAGTAACTCATGGAGTAGGAGGCCTAGGAGGAATAGGGTCTGCTATATCGTAATCCCGCTCGTAAGCAACCCTAAGCCAGTGCACCTGGTCCTGAGTGACTCTGAGGCTGTGAGACATGCGTGCCAAGTCACGGCTCATCTCACGCTGAGCGTCCCGGATCTCCGTGAACATGTTCAACACCGGGTCTGAAGGAGGCTGAGATGGTCCAGCTGTAGAAGAAGACGGTGGTACTGTAGGTGTAGGCCGCGGGGCTGATACCGGTATACGCTCGGCCATATCATCATCATCACCCCCAGCCTCTGCCGCATAAGCCGCATTGGCTGCTGCTGCTGCTGCTACTGCGGCCGCTACTCTCCTGAGTGGGCGAGGGCGAGCCTCCAGCTCATCATCGCTAACGGGCAGATTATCCATCTGCATCCTCAGAATGGCATCCCAGTCGATGTCGCTGGTCATAGTGTCCTCAACAGCCACTTCGTCCAGCATGCTCACCCCTAGGCGGGTCAGGATGAATGTGATAAGACGACCGTAGGGAAGGTTACTGGCCCGATCAGCCACAGTCGCGTGATGCATGGTCCTGATGATGAGATAGGGAAGTGAGATCCACTCCCCTGTGCAGACGCAGTAGGTGACGTACTGGGTGAGCTGGGACAACTCACTATAATGGCCGCTCTGTGGCACGATGTCGTGCTGAATGATGCGACTATATACCCGAGGTGCAGGTCTCAAGCTAGCCGCCTTCATAGGAGCTCCAGGGTTTAGTAACTGATATGCTATCTCTCGGCGCAGATCCTTTGTCAGATAGCCCTTCGCTTTGGGGGCGCAATACACTAAATATCCATCATTGGGAACCCCAAGAAGGTCGGCCAACTGATGGGTGTTAAATGAAATAGGAACACCCCTGACATAGCTGGTAATGCGCAGGTCCCTACACTGATCCGGATCTTCAACATCCCCTTGAAGCTCCAGGTTAGCATAAAAATGCTTGACCAAATTGGGACGGGTGGTCCCGGTGTATGAAATAACAGGTAACCAACCAAGTGCGCCGAAAGCCGTTTCCACATTAAACCGGTGCAACTGTTCCAGGTTAACCCGGCGCCCAGATTCAATGTTCTTACTATCAAACCACAGAAACCGAGCCTGTGCTTCCATGGAGCAAAACCAAAGCCCATCAAATTGGGGAACTGGTGGCGGGGGAGCACGTGAGCTCGAGCCGTGGGGACGTTTACCAAGAGCACGTCGGGGAGCCATTTTAAACTGCAAAACAAAGTGAAACAAGAAGGAAAACGTTAGGAATTGTCGAAACCTTGGTTTTATGTCGTAACAGGTCTTCTGATCATCACCGGGCCAAACGGGACGAGCGGATGACAAACAGGTATGAAATCGGACCAAAGACGACCAAATAGTCATCATTTTATGTTGACCGGTCGATGGTACCGGTCTTGGTACCGGTCGACCGGTATGGTCTGCGCAGCTAAGTGCGGAGATCCAAAAATTGGTCTCTGTGGGTCCCACTTTCCTGATTTTGAATCCTAGAAGTTTCCTAATCCTAGTAGGGTTACTAAACCCTACTTTTAGCCTATAAATACACCCTTAAACCTTCTCAAATCCTTTCCATTGTCTCTCACAAACCCTAGAGAAGAGAAGGAGCTTGGAAAGGAGAAGGAGTTGGGAAGAAGAAGGAGGTGCCGCCATTACCGTTCGACGACGCTCATTACGTCAGTCATCGGTAAGTGCTTTAACCATTCTTCTTACCCTATGATTCCAGGTTAGTTGTATGGGTGGATCAATACCATGCAAAGTAGGTATTGATCTAAAACCCTAAATTGGCCAATAAACCCCTAAGTTGCCGTCAAACCCTAGATTTGAGTTCCGAGATGATATTCATCGAAACAAGACTTAAATGAGTTGGGGATAAATCTGACTCAAAGCTTAGACTTAGAATGGGTAGGAGAAACCCTGAAAATCCATGAAGAATGATTGACGGTAGTCGAAAAACCCAAGGTATGGTCTTCCGGAGACATACCGGTCGACTATACCGGTTGCACTCTGTGCGACCGGTATGTTGCCACCGGTACCTTCCGAGAGGCTGGTCTGTGGGGACCAGCTGACCATACCGGTCGCCAGTCTTCCCCACAGAGCTGCGACCGGTACATGCCACCGGTCAGCTCTGTGAGGGTATTTTGTAATCTTGTTGGTTTCCGACCAACGTGAAACCCTAAGAAATTATTCTAATGAAACCTAATAATATTGTAGGACTTTGTGACATATCATTTGGATCTTGCGACGTGGAGCAAGTTATCGAACGAGCGTCAGGTAAGGGAATCTGACCTAAACCTAATAATTAATGGACAGTAAATCTTTGTTAATGACATTGAATATATATGATGTGTTGTTTGTGCATTTCACATGCCATCCTTTACTTTCAGATATTATTATTGTTCATGCATTGATAGGATGTGATTGTTATGCATGTAATTATTTTCGTTAGTGTGTGGAGTGGGGCATGGGTCTGGGATCGCTCCTCACACTAGCACTTTTTGTAGTATTCTATCTTAACATGCTTGGTACGGGTGGGGCATCAGGGGAAGGTCGTGGTACGGTGGTCTCCGATATTGATGTTGGCCTGGCCATGGTTATGTGGCACTGTGGTCTCCGAGTCGACGCTGGCTTGTCCACGATGCTTTAGCTCTATCTCTATGTCGTAGGGAGTTATGTTGGGATAGGGTCTACCTGCGTTATGTTTCTATCCTAGTGGGTTAGTTGCGGATAGGGCATCAGGGGAGGTGTGGGAATGTCTTAGCTCTATCTCTATGCCGTAGACGGCTGTGCTAGGATAGAGCATACATTGATGACATATAGGATTGGTTAGTTGCGAGCCCAGTTTGCGAGCCCTGACCAGTAGGGGCTTAGGTACTGGTATGGGTAGAGTATCAGGGGAGGTACGGGGGTATCTTAGCTCTATCTCTATTCCATGATGGGCGCATGTGGGCAGATGGGGGTGTGAACCATGCTATGCCACACACTCGTGTATAGAGGTGCGGGGGTCACCAAACCTTTCTATAGCACATTGCAAACTTAAACCAGACCACAGCATAAATTGATTGTTACTCATGCATAATCTTGTGAAACTGTTTGATTGCCTTACTGAGCTGTGTTGTGAGCTCACCCTTTGTATATACATTGTTTTTAGATGCTGATGCAGGTTACACGGTGGATGACTACATGAACGCTCCGGCGTATGGAGGTGTAGCTGCTCTGGATGTGCAGGCAGGAGAGGACGAGCATGACGCTTCATGCGAGTGTCCTTTCTGCGTGTACCTTTGATCGGATTTTATTTATTTCTTTCAGTTATTTTCGGTTGGATTAAATGGATGTACGGATATTATCTTATGTGTTTGAATTTGGATAATTGAATATTTATTTAAATTATCAATAGATACTCAGTTCATTCTATTTAAAGTCTTCCACTGTATATTTATATTCTGATTGTGGTTATGTGTAGTGGTTTGTATGAATGGACACGGCCTATTCGAGATCCTGGTGTGAACCTTTGGTTCAATGACGGTTCACTCACACCATTCTGGTTGGATCAAAATTGGGGTGTGACATAATGAGTCCTCTTTGATCAAATTACCTTCGACCAAGTTACCTCAAAACCTTATACTTGATATTATCATCTCATGGCAGACCGCCTCTAGCTTGGATTAGTATCTGACTTTAACACACCGTTCTAGTTTGTTTGGTTGAATACCGTCATTTACCTTCAACTGAATACTGCCTTTATCCTGATTGAATACCACCTTTAATATTTGATTGAATACTTCCTTGTTTGACCTTTTATATTTGGCTGAATACTGCCTTGTTTGATCTTTGGCTAAAATATAGACAAAAAGAAATCTCCCACTGACTAAGCATATCAAAACAATCTGTGATTACCACATTTCTCATGTCACCTTGTCCTTAACTAAATACATTCTGGTTTGTCTTTGACATGTCTAATAATCAATTAAAAATGCAAACCAACAAACAAATTAATGCTAAACATAACCATAGTCATCAATAATCATGCTCATTGAACCACAAGCACAATGAACAAACATTGATAAACAACACCAAAGATACACAAAAGTCTCCCACAATTCCAAACTTTTGTCAAATGATCTACAATTACAACCCTTCCTAGAACACTCACTGTATAGGTCATAGATTCATTCCTTAAATTTTTTTCTTAGTTAGTCCTTTGCTACTTGTGTAGCTTATTTAATTATTGCCCTATGGGTCACACTATATTTAAAATAACTGGATTGAATCTGGTTGCTTAAGCTTTTAGAAACACTACCAGCCCTCACACTTTATTGTTAGTAGACAATAACTCACCTTTTATCACTAACAATTACTTTTGACTGATAAAGCCTCCTCAGGTATAACTACAGTTCTAAAACATGTATGCCAAGTATATGGATTAGGCAATCAATACAAGACTTTTAAAACTAAGTAAAACTTTTGCAATACACATTATATTGGTATAGGATTTATCTCAGAAATACAAAACATAAAACTGAGCATACACTTGAGAGTAAAAGAGATCTAACTACTTACATTCCTTTGATCCTTTGACTGTGACTTACACTCAAATCTCCAATCTCGACACTCTTTTATTTAGTCTCATAATCACTTTCTTTTCCAGCCAAGCCTATCCGACTTAACCGTCTTTGGTCAATATACATTGAGCCACACTACTAGCCCTACATCTCTCTTTTGGGTAATGTAAGCCATCTAACTCCACCTAGATTTGAATACATTTTTTCTGTCAATGATGGATGCCTAATGTATCATCTATTTTGGTTTTCAAGCCCTTGAGCATTACAAGGATAATTGATAGCTCCCAGAATGTTTTCGGATACCACCATTAACATCAAAATTAGTACCAGTAAACTAGGTCATTAGACTATCTCTCTACCCCTTTTTAGAAATTTAAATTTTTCTTGATTTCTCTAAGATAATCCATTTACAATAAATTATATTTGAATGCTATTACACAAAACCTCATAGATACAGCACATCATGGGTAGAGAACATTTCTCATGGAATACATCCAAATTTAGTAACCCTAGAACAGGTTCTAATATTTTCATATAATCTCTTATAACTTGTCCCTTCATAGAAAAACTAACAAACTCCTTGGGACTATCATCTAGAGATTAAAATGATGATGCATAATTATTGTGCAGTGTAGCAAATAAAACAATGATCCACACTCACAAACCAACTATGCTAGCATTAATATAACACATACAAGTAAATAATCCCTTTTTCGGGGGTCAACCAAAATACAAATTCATCCGTTGGGACAAATATGCACTTGATTTCCCCTGTGTTTGTGCAGTAATAAATAATTAACAGAAACTAATGCATACAATTTAAGCATATGCAGAAAAATCATCTCTGTGAGAGTCAACCAAACTACATACATCCTTTGGGATAATATGTGCACTGATCCTCTCGAAAACTTTACAATAATTACGAAAGAATAATGACTCTCAAAAATCTCACCACCTTTGGGTGAATGAAACCTCTAAAGTCTAGATCCTTCAACCATGTGCATAAACTCCTTATATTCTTTGACAACGCCACCTTCGGGTGGACAGTGTCGAACTTTGCTGCATCCATAAAAAATGAGAGTTTATGTCAGTGTCACTTTTAGGTGAGCACTGTATTTCTTTGCAGTAACTTATAAATACATAAATATTAGATTTTAGCATATTATGATAGAATCAAGGTTGCCAGATTGGTTGTCACACCAAAATCCATACACAATAGCAACAAACCCTAGTTCGAACAGACTTAGACAATATTACCTTTGGGTGAACACTATCAAACTAAAGCATCTACAAAGCATAAAGCCTTGAATTTGAATACATTATAATGAAATAATGTTGCCACTTTGGTGGTCACACCAAATTCCACCATGATATGAATAAATCTCAACTTACAGCTCATGTGGGATATATATATTTAACTATAAATATTTAAAATGCAACTTTATAAGTCTAAATATTCATATACACATGCACATTAGCTCAACAATCAATTTGGTAAAGTAACTTCAAGAAAAACCAACAAAAACACTGCAAAATGGGTTCCAAAAGAATATTATTTGAAGAAAATATGTTTTTCAATGCACCTAAATGTATCAAAATTATACCAAATTGAAGAGCATCAAATATAGAGTATACTGCAAAAAACCGTGATCGAAACGGACCTTTCACCCTCCCGCAATCGAGATTTAATTCCCTCAGGTTTAAGGTCAACAAACAAACAGACCCTTATTCCTGACCGGTTCAGTTTTTATTAGGTCGGTTCGCCCAGGATCGGTTTGATTCAATTTGAACTGAACCAAATATATATTATCCTTTTTTTAAGGTTTCCTTCAAACCGAACCGTCGGCTAACAAAGATGAACTAGCGAATCGATTCAGAGAACCGAACCCAGTTCACAAGCGGTTCAACCCGACCCAAAAATTCAAGTAATCGGGTCAATATTCTCGGTTCTCGAGTCAGAAATTCAGGTCAGGGTGGTGGGTCATCGATCGGGTATACGATTTTGTAGACTGGAGCAGGTCAAAACCCAATCGGATCCCACATGAGTGACCCACATGTGTCAACGGGGTCAGGCTGAGCCAACTCGGTCCTAGATTTGGATAACCTGTTAGGGTTACTGAGTTGACCCGACGATGATCAGGTCAGCCATGAAAAAAAAAAATTTTACCCTAGCCGGCGCATGGAACTCATGCCCTTTTTCCACCGACTAGTGAGGACGTGTCCAGCTACCGCCGGCGAAGTTCTTTATACTAGCGGCTTCGTTTTTTTGAGCCCTACAACCTTGTGCAATTTGTTTTGGTTTTTGCCGGTCCGAAAAAACTTTTTAAGGTCCGAAACCTATACAGGTTTATAGAAGAAGAAAATTTCTCCCACTTCCAATCCAAGCATACTTATAGTCTTTACAATCATTAACTATCAATCCTAGATCTGTATGGGATGCTCTAATACCAACAGTTAGAATTTTTCCCATACTAGGGTTTCATCCCAAACCCTAATATCCATATAGAGATCTAGAATACAATGATATTAGATGTAATCAATAATAGTAGTGACATACCTAAGAGTAGAATATTGATTTTTGTTGTTAATCTCCAAGAATGGTGTTGGAGCTTTGATCATGGTCTTCCATAGCCTATAGAGGTTCCACGTCTTTCTCACTGCTCGTGGGTATAGAAAGAAGAAAACAACTATGGCTGCGGGGACTCATGACCTAGTATTTATAATACTTTCATAAAACCCTAATTAGTCCACACTGTAAAAAGGATTACCTATCTTTTTATCTTGTGAGGAACCAGACCGAACCGGTCTAACTTAGTGACACAGACTCCCACTGATCAATGGGCCCAATAATTAATCAAGCCCACATAAATATTTCAACACATGTTAATGCCAAAATTCTTTTTAGTAGACTAGAAATGAATAATGGTTGTAAAACAACTTTCCCAACAGACATCCCCAGCAACTCTAAAAGCAAAAGCAACTATTTATAGATTATACTAACTGAGAATGGCATAAATTGCAATCTCTGTCCAAGAGGCTCAATGGATAATAGAATAACTAAGCTGATGGAGTAAGGCTCAACTAATACTTCCTCACTGAAGCCTTTATTGTCTGATCTCTTGGCCTCAAACTTGTGGGTTTCATTTTTTTATTTATTTTTTTGTCATCTAAAGGATGCCATTATACACCCGAAGTCCTTTTAGATGCCATTATACACCCAAAGTCCAGTAGTTCCTCAACAACACTAGAGATGAATCAATCACTGTTCCTTTGTTTTTTGGCTTACATCTACACTAGTGTGAGCATAGATTCTATGCTGCTATCTTCCCTGCAATAGACTTGTGTGAGCTACTGGCTCTATAACTTAACATAGAAAGATCTTTTGACCGAAGCTAAGAGTTTCTCCTAAACCTTGATTTTGAGGTTTTTTTACTGAATCTCTTCCCTACATTCTTTGATATTCTATACCAGTTCGATAATGGCCCAATAATAGTCTATTAAGCCAACATTATATTAAATATACATGTAGGAAAACCAACACCGAAACCAAACCAGCCTGATAATGGCCCGATAGAGCCCATCAATCCAACTTTTTTTACTACATATACATATAGTAAACCAAAACCGAACCAATAGCAGACAAATAAGAGTCCATTAGCCAATCCGATAACAAATCGACACCAAACCAACCAATTAACTGACATGCACATTGTAGCTCACCCCAGCTCGAATTTCTTATTAGACATGTTTTGGGCTGCAGCCGAACAAGAAATTTTTTATCCAAATCTCGAGCCTAGGGACTTTCCTAACGTAGGGAAACTTCCTAAACTCTATCCTAGTCTATTTAAGGACCCTTAAACCTACTTAAAACTCCTTGATTGATCATTACAAACTCTAGAGAGGAGAAAGAGATCGAAGAAGGAGAAAGAACTAAGAAAAGAGGGAGAGGAGCCGCCGTTGGCCGTTGGACGAAGAACACCATAGTTGCAAACCAACGGTAAGTGCTTGAACTTTTCTCTAAGTTAAGCATTATAGATGATTAATCATGAATTGATCAATACCATGCAAGGCGAGGTATTGATCTAAAACCCTTAAACTGCCGTCAAACCCTAATATTGTCGATAAACCCTAGATTCGAATTTTAGGCTAAGGATCATCGAAACTAGGACTTGAATGGGACATGAAACAACTCTAACTCGTTGCTCATGCCTAGAATGCATAGGAGAAACCCTAGAACTAATAATGGTTGACCGACGGAAGGCGAACACCAAGATTGGTGGTCTTTCGGAGGCATATCGATTGACCATACCGGTCACACCATATGCGATCGGTACTGCGATCGGTACCTCTCGGGGACTGGTTTGTGGGGGACCTGTCGATCATACCAGTCGCGCCTTGCCCCATAGTGCTGCGATCGGTACCTACGGTCGGTATACACTGTGAGGGTGTTTTCAATTCCAATTGGTTTTCAACCAACGTGAACCCTAAGAAAATTATTCTAATTCAACCCTAACATCGTGTAGGATCCGGTGTTAGCAAGTTTGGATTCTGTGACGCGGAACAAGCTAACAATCAAGCGTCAGGTAAGGGAATCAGCCTAAACCCTAATAACTTAATAATAGTAAAACGTTGTTAATAATCATGATTCTATGGAATGGTGTTTGTGCATACTCGCTTGTCATCTTTACTTTTAGTTATTATATTGTTCATGCATACTCGCTATGCTAGGATGTGATTGTTAGGCATGTGATTGTTTTCGTTGGTGTGTGGAATGGAAAGGGCCTGGGATCTGGGATCATTCCTCACACTAGCACATTTTTGTATCGTTTCTGTCTTAGCATGCTTGGTGTGGGTAAGGTATCAGGGGGAGAAAGTGGCACTGTGGTCTCCGGCCTGGCCACTAGACTCGAGCCCTATCTCTATGCCGTAGGGAGCTGTGCTGGGATACGGCCTACTGTGATGACGTATAGGATTGGTTAATTGCTAGCCCAGTTTGTAAGCCCTCACCAATAGGGGCTTACGTGTTGGTATGGGTAGGGCATCAGGGGAAGTGTTGGCGGTGTTTAATCCGGACTATCTCTATTCCATGGTGGGTGCATGTAGGACGACAGTGGTGTTTAATCCATTGGACGGATTCACACACTCGTGTATAGAGGTGCGGTGGCCGCCAATCCTTTCTATAGCACATTGTAAACTTAAAACTAGACCATAATGTGAATGTTACTCATGCATGATGTGTGTTGCATTGTCTGATTGTCTTACTGAGCTAAGTTGTGAGCTCACCCTTGAATATATACATGTTTTTAGATGTTGATGCAGGATACACTGTGAAGGACTACGTAGATGCTCCAGTATATGGAAGAGTTGTTATCCTAGAAGTGCAAGCAGGGGAGAACGAGCATGATGCTTCATGCGAGTGCTCTTACTGCGTGTACCTCTAGGATATGGATAATTTGATTATTTTATTTCAGTTGGATTTTATAAACGATGTAAAACTATTTATTTACATTTTGGTATTTTGAATAATTGGATAATTTATTTATTTATCAATAGAAGTACTCAGTTCATTATTATCAAAACTTCCGCTGTATTTAATTATATTCTGATTATGGTTATGTGCAATGGTTTGTATGAATGGACACGGTCTTATTGAGATCCTGATGTGAACCATTGGTTCAGTGACGGTTCACTCACACTTCTGGGTCAGCCGAAATTGGGCTGTGACAGAACCTTTCAAAATCGGTTCATCTGTCATCAGTGAATAGAGGAAGCAGCTCATAGCTTGCCTCCGCAAGAACTCAGATGTCTTTGCTTAGACTGCAGCCGACATGCCGAGCATTCCTCACGACCTCATCGAGCACCACTTCTCGATTGACCCAAAGCACAAGCCAATGAAGTAGAAGAAAAGAACATACGCTCCAGAGGCCTATGATCGATCAAGAAGTAGATAAACTCTTAAAGGCAGGTTTTATCAAAGAAGTCCACTACCCTTTCAAATGTTGTCATGGTGCCGAAGTCGGGAAGCAGATGGCACAGTTGTATTGTTTTGATTTGAATAAAACTTGCCCTAAAAATTGCTACCCCTTACCTCGAATAGATCAAATGATAGACGCAATTGCTAGCCACGAGTTACTTTCCTTCATAGATGCATATTCAGGGTACAATAAAATCAAGATGTACCAGTCGGATGAGGAGAACACTGCCTTCATAACCAACCAAGGGACATACTGTTATACATTTACACCCGTCGGCTTGAAGAACGCAGGAGCAACATACCAAAGACTGGTCAACAATGTCTTTAAAGAACAAATTAGCCAAAACATGCAAGTGTACGTGGACGACTTCCTAGGCAAGAGAAAAGAAGTTCGAACTCACCTATAAAACTTGAACGAAGCCTTCAATGTCCTCCGAAAGAACAATATGCATCTAACCCAGCTAAGTGCACATTTGGAGTCCTTTCAAGCAAGTTCCAAGGCTTATGGTTTTGCAAAAGGGAATAGAAACCAACCCTGCAAAGATAGCCACCATACAGAAGATGGCTGCACCAACAAAACTAAAACGGTACAAGAACTAACTGGCAAAGTTATAGCTCTAGGTCGATTCATGTCAAGGTCGGCCGACAGATGTCTCTCAACCTTCAAAACTTTAAAGGAAGCAAAGCCATTTTCATTGACATTAGAGTCTTAAAAAGCATTCGAAGAGCTGAAGGAGTATCTCTAGTCCCCACCACTCTTAGTCAAGCTCGAGCCTCAAGGCAAGCTGTTACTATAACTTAGTAGTTTACAGTTCTGGTAAAGGAAGCCAACAAGTTCCAATAGCCAATATACTATGTCAGCAAGGTATTACTTGATGCTGAGACCAGGTACAAGCCCATAGAAAAGGTGGCCTTAGCACTCGTCACTGTAGCCAGGAAGCTACGGCCATACTATACAACATTACGGAGCTAACAAACAAGCCCCTGAAGAAGGTCTTGTCCAGATCAGATGTCTCCGTACAAATGGTCAACTAAGCAGTGGAACTTGGGGACTTAGACCTTAGATGTCATCGGAGAATGGTTATCAAGGCTCAAGCCTTGGCCGACTTCATTCTAGAGAGTTCCATTATGGACGACCTAGAAAAACCAGAAGATCCCAACTCGGCGTTGCAAGTGTATGTACCAACCTTGAACGCAGAAGAGCCATCTACTTGGACTCTATAGGTGGATGGCACTTCGACCAAAGAGCAAGCTGGGGCAAGGATAATGCTAACTAGCCCCAAAGGCTTTCGAGTACAATTGGCTCTAAGGTTTGAGTCCCCAACAACAAATAATATTGCAGAGTACGAAGCGTTCCTAGCAGGAATAAAACCTACAAAAAATCTTGATAGTTTAACAACTGATAGCATTCAATGATTCACAGATCGTGGTTCGTCAAGTCAACAAGATATATGAAGCCAAGCAAGAGCACATGCTGGAGTATTTAGCAAAGGTACGGGAGTCAATTGCTAAATTTCACAAGTTTGAGTTGTATAGCGTCTCAAGAGAAGCAAACGCCGAGGCCAACATGTTATCCAAGCTTGTCAGACCTGACCTTGCTGACTTCATCAGTTAGTCTACATAGATGTGTTGAAGTCAAGAAGCACAGCTGCCTGTCCAGTGACCCTCCCAGTAGCCCCAAAACCATGTTGGATTGATCCGATCCTTGCGTACCTAAAGGATAACATTATGCCGACAGACAAAAAAGAGGCATGGCGTATAAAAGCAAAATCACAACGATACAACATGTATGACGGACTCGTCTACAAGAAGTCTTTCTCACTTCCCCTACTCAGGTGTCTACGGCCCTCAGAAGCACGCTATACCATGTACAAGGTATGTGAGGGGATCTATGGTAACCACATCAGCGGCCATGCTATGTGCTATAGTGTGTTGCGACGAGGATTTTTTTTTTTCCAATATGCTGACTATGTCCAGCAGTGCAAGAATTGCCAGAAATATGCCAGGACACCACACCAACCTTCAACTCTAATACAACACATGCCCACACCCATTCCATTCACGGTATGGGGCATGGATATATTAGGAATACTCCCAATGGCAAAGTACCAGTCCAAGTTCCTGATGGAGTTTAGCACATGGGAAAGATCACGACTGAGAAGATAGAAGAATTTTTCAAACTTTCAATCATCTACCGGTAAGGGATCCCAAGAATTAGGATGACAAACAATGGACGTCAATTCATCAATCAGTCTTTTAAAAACTTCTATAAGAGGTTCGACACAGAACACCAGAAGACTTCTATCGGACACTCACAAGCTAATGGACAAACAGAGATCACCAACCAAACCATTCTGACTGAGCTGGCCAGAAGGCTGGACATTGCAAAGAGCCTGTGGCCATAGGAGCTCCCAAGCGTCATATGGTCCTACTGGACTACTAGTCCTACGGCAACTAGTAAGACCCCGTTTATGCTAGCATACAGGGCAGAATCAATGATACTAGTAGAGGACATCAGGCCAACCTACCGAGTATTTCAGTTTTCCGAAGAGACAAACGAGGACAACATTCATCTGAACCTCGATCTTGGAAGACGTCCTAGATAAAGCAGCTCGTCAAGTGGTAGTCACCAACAGAGGATGTCTCGGTACTACAACTCCAAAGTCCGAGATCGACATTTCGTAGTTGGAGACCTCATTCTGCGCCGAACAGAGGTGTCGGAACCAACTCGTCAAGGCAAGCTTATGCCAACTTGGGACGAACCCTACCGAGTTTGAAAACAACTCATCCAGACACATATTACTTGAAAACAATCTAGGGGTCAGTAATCCCACAGACTTGACTCTCCAGCAATCTTCGTAAGTACTATCAATAAATGTATTATGTTCATATAGTTTTAATCAATAAAGTACATTCCTTTGCACTCAACCCGTTATAAATGGTAAAGGGCAATTTAACCTCCAATAAAGTCGACTACATGCATTTTATATCCCACAAGAACTACGAGTTCTCACAAAGTCAACCGAGCAACCTCACTTCTCAGATCCAACTTGAACTTCAAAGCTTTTTTTCCCAATTCGAAAAGAAAGTATAATTAGCCAAGGACTTTCCATTCAAAATTAGTCCAACAAAATCGACCCACTGACGATATTGGCCAGAGGGGGGTGACTTGTCACCTAAATCTCGAAAATCCTCACAAACGCTAAAAATTGACCCAACAAAGTCTGCACGCCGACAATACCGGCCAAATGAGGTGACTTGTCACCAACAACCCTATCATTGATTACGCAAAGTCCTCTGGACCTACCCAGATTTTCAACTCGGTAAAACGACTTGAAGCAGTCTATTAAAAAAAAAATTTCATCTACACCCCATCAAAGATTGTTAACATCATCTACACCCACAAGAATGCAAAAACATCATCTACACCCCAAAACTTTGGCTATGGTAATCAAAGATGTCCACTCCGTCAGTTGATTTCCGTTAGATGCTGACGTCAGGTGAGTTAGAATATTTCAAAAACAATAATACCCTTTTGGCCTGTTGAAAAGACCATTATACCCTTTATGTTATTTGTTACCCTACCCTCAGTCCTTTTCAACAAGGCACAGTAGTTAATGAACCATGAACCAGGGTCTGACCATGGTTTCTTTTCTGGTTCGGTTCGAGAAGTGGGTGTAAAGAAAACCCTCGAATCCTCTTCTCTGAAATCAACACTTTACTGAATCTGCTGTGCCATTTTCGGCGGAGGGTTATTCTCACTAACATCCAACGCCAATTGGCATCCCCATTATTCACGAACATCTGATTCTGCAGAAGGTTGAAGACCTTCTAATAAGTCGAAGTTCATCTTGTTGGAACCTCAACTTGTTGTAATCTGATTCTACAGAAGGTTGAAGACAACAAATCTAAGGGGAAGTTTTGGTTTTGAAGAAAGAGGTAGCTGAGAACAGAAAGATTAGAAATGAGGGAAATTCGCGTTTCTTTGATTTTTAGAAAATGAGAAAACACAGAGCTCTATGTTTCTCTGCAACTTCCCCAACCTCCCTCCACAAACTCGCTCACCCAACCGAAAGCCCTCTTCAACATCCCTTGTCTTCAACCCTCGCCTTCAACCTTCCTCTGCAAGCTGCGACTCCATCTTCGACTTCAACCTGAGGCTTTTATTTCTAGCTATGGTTTGTCTTCAACCCTCGACTGCAGCTTTGGACTTCAAATTTGAGCTCTTCTTGTCCTTATCCCTTGATTGCAATCGATGAGATTGTGACTTCATCTTCAACCTTCCTCTACAAGCTCACCGACCGAAAGCTCTTCCACCATGTGCGGAATCAATTCCTGTTGTTCGTCCTTTTCATTTGAATACAGATGATTTCTTCCCTTCACAAATCGCAAGTGTAGAAGAAGACTAAGACAACTCAACCTAGAAGAAAGAGTTTAGATTTAGAATTAGAATTAGGGTTTCATCGTCATTAGGGGTTAGGACTTGAGTGAGAATGAAAAGGAAAGAGAGAAAATATAAGTTTGATTTGAAAGTCAAATTAATAAATCAACATAATTTTTTAATTTTTTAATTTATAATATGAGGGGTAAAATTATATTTTAACAATTTTAGTGATTTCCGTCAATTATGTGGACCTAAGTGATATTTTTACAATCTTATGGGTGTAGATGATGTTAGCAATCCTTGTTGGAATATAGATGAAATTTTTTCTAAAAAAATTTATCTCAACTGATTCAAGGTCTACTCAAGACGATCTTGAACAGCTTGAATGGGGCAAGTATACCCAACACAAAATTTAGATTACCAAAAGCTTAGATTTCTCAAAAAATTTCCTTCCTTCATTGTTACTTGCTGTACAGTCCGACATGAAAGCCACAAAAATGCATACATTACGACGTGAACGTCGGTTTCTTACGACCAAAAAAAAAAAAGAGAGAAGATATCAGTTCATCTTTTCGGGTGGTGGTCTTTGGAGTAGTACTTTCTTTGGAAGGGTCTTTTGCAATAGTATGTTTCCCTTTACCGGCCAAGGAGACTTTCGTAGGGAGGAGGGATGATCACCGACAACGGCTTGAAGACAATGGCTTCAGGCATTGACGTAGACGTCAACGTTGAAACCTTGCCAGCCTTGGTGTGGGAAGAGCCTTCACTAGCTTCCCTCACCTGAGCTACCTGTGCCGCTGCCTTAGCTACCCTCTCTCTCTCTCTCTCTTGGCCTGAAGGATAGCCATACGCTTCAGCACCTTCATCATGACCAATCACTGATCCCCACATTGATCCAATATGGATCATATCGGTTTTGAACATGGCCAATACCATGTCCAATTCCTGGATTTAGAACCTCTCTGACTGCTCGTGATCCTCATAAAACAATCCATACTCTACATTGCTAATTATATACTGATAATATATCCTGACAGAACTATAAACTCACCCCCCCCCCCCCCCCCCCCTCCCCGGCAAAACAAAAAAAAAGCCCAAAAAAAAAAAAAAACCCACACTCATGGTAAGTGTATAGCAACACAAAAACTAACAGAATTTTATGGGTGCATGAAAACCATGACCTTTGCAAGATCCAATGCCTTCTTACGTCCAAAAAACTTCTCCACAATAGCCAATGCAAACTCCATGGAAGTCCCTGGACCTCTACTGGTGACAAGGTAGCCATCAACCACGACCCTATTCTCAACTTCACTCTGATCAGAAAGCTTGTTGCACATGGCTGGAAAAGCTGTGGCCTTCTTACCCTGTACATAAACAGAACACATTTGTCAGGATTCAAATCGTCTCCCGCCGCTGGAGGCTTTCCAGCGCCATCTAGCGGCTGGAGTAACTCCGACACAAATCCCAATACATCAGGATTTGTGTTGGATAAACTCCAGCCGCTGGATGGCGCTGGAAAGCCTCCAGCGGCGGGAGACGATTTCTGTGCCATTTGTCAATATTCAAGTTATAACCATGGAGATTCAACGTAACAATGGCATAGCGAGCTACCTTGAGTAAACCATGAGGCTCCAGTACTAAAGCTGGAGATGCACATATGGCACCATATGGTTTATTTGATTCCTTCTGCGTTTTTAGTAGGTTTACCAGTTTCTCTGAACTAGCAAATGCATGGGCACCACCAAGCCCACCCTGCAAAGGTTCAAAATTAGTTCAAAAGTGAATTATTCAGTGGATCAGTTTTAATTATTTCAAATGTGACCCAACTTACAGGCAGAACAATCAAATCATATGACAGCTTTTCAGCCTCTTCAAGGAGCATATCTGCTACTAGTTTCACTTTTCGGGAAGCCAGAATTTCTAGTTTATCTTCAACAGAGGCAACCACCACTTTTGCACTCGCTCGCCGCAAAATATCAATTATCATGATGGCTTCCATCTCCTCCGTGCCATTAGCAATTGGCACAAGGACCTAGAGATAGGAAAACACAAAATGGAATATCAAGTTTGTAAGTAATAAAATTGATATGAAAAGGTGAAATCATCAATCTCCCTGCTCCTCCTCAGACACAAAGGAGATCACGAGCATCAATGCACAAAAGAAGACTGTAGGAAGAAGAAGAAGAAGAAGAAAATAAAGCATCAAAGTAAAAAATGCAGAAGAAGCAGCTAGACAATTAGGCAAAGTTGATGCAAATCTCTTTATCCATATTCTCTTTTCAACAATATTTTTGCCTACAGAACAGTGAGTGTTTTTTTTGGGGTGTGTGTGTGTGGTTGGGGGGGGGGAAGAGAAGAACAAGGAATGGTACATGGTGAACCATCATTCCATCAATAGTCAATAGGGGCAAACGGTGGCACAAGATATATCCAAATATATTTATGAACATCCGAATCTACCTGAGGAGCACTGTCAAATTTCCAGTCCACTGAATTCAGCTCAGTTATCTTAAAATCATCCCCATGATTGGATCGCATGACCTGGAAAGAAATCAACTGTTACGTACAGGCAAAAGAAAGAAATAAACAGAAAAACTGCAAGCAAACAGAGGAAAGTTAGGCTGTAAAAAAGTAGGATGCTTTATTGAGCATGTACTTCGGTGCTCAAAACATGGTGCTTCAAAAATAAATCAGCACTAGTGGATTACCATACGCCAATGGCGCCCAAGTAAGCCCCAAGAATTCCTCCCCAAACAATCTAATAACTCTCTCAGAGTCTCAATCAAAAAGGCCTAGATTTCCAAAAGGTATATGCCGTAAGCCTTGTAGTGATTATACTTGTGTTACACTTGACTGCTCAGCCTCAACCTGGCAGAAGCGTGGGTTGTCTTTGGTAAATTCTAATATTGTAAGCTTTTTACCTAGGTTCTTTAGGTATAGTTCTATGTCAATGGAGATGATTCGATTTAGGGCTTGTTTGATTTCACTTATCCATTGGTGCTTATGGTATGGTTCTGTGTCGATGGAGATGATTAGATTTAATTTCTAAGCTTGTTTCTTCATGGAGACGATTTTTCATTTGTCTATGGCTATGTTCAGTATTCATGTAAAAGTCTTTTGCTTGAATAATTGAAATCTCTCTACGGAAGTGTTCTCAAGGAAAGCCAGGGAATTAAATAATTTCCTAGATTGTTCTTTTTTTTTCCCCGGTGGGGTGGTGTGATCTGTTTTCATTCAGTTGGTGGGGTTTTTTTTAATGCCTTATGCCTTAATCATTTGATGGGTATGAAATGATAAAAGAGATATAATGCTTAAGTAATTTGGTTTTACTATTTCTTCCTTGTTCTTGCTATACAAACTATATCTTTTTTCTTTTTTTTGCATTCCAATATGTCCTGTTATTTTCTTATTACGTAATTGATATTTTTTTTGGCAGGTAGCAAGAACTTTGTTATTCTTGCCATATTGACTCTCGTTTTGAGATGCTATTTCTTAGCTTCTTCACTAGTGATCAAAACAGTTTTTTGTCCATGAACTGATTGATTTCATCTTGATGAAGGGAGCCTCAATGTATTTCCACAGTTTGATGTGAAGATCAATATCAATCTTATTCTCAGTTATGTGCCTCAATGAAAAAAATCTTCTTCCATTGTATGACTTTGTGAAATAGCATCTCCATTTGATTACATGAAAAATAAATTAATTAGGTAATAAGGCTCCACATTTATATAGTCATGCCTACTGCTACCATTTGGTTCTAAACTGTGTTATCTCTCATTGATGCAGTCCAAGAAGGCCCAAGGCCCAAGCTCAAGTCGATAATGGGTCAGCCCAAAGAACCAGTCAGTATTGGTCCATTGGACCAACCCAAAGACCAACCAACCCACACTGTTCACGTGAACAGTGTTCACGGTACTGTTCACGTGAACAGTACCAGCAGCAGATTTTTCACTCTTTTTTTTTATTTCTTTCCTAAAATATAGTGTTAGTTATTTAGAATTTTAATTGTTTGGAAACTAAGAACTTTCTTAAATTTAGTTTCCTAAAAGTGTTTAGAAACTTTCCTATTTTCTATTTTGGAAACTTTCCTATTCTCTAAAAAGGAAGTTTCTGTTTTAGTTAGGATTTCCTATTATTTTGTAATCTTACAAATTATATAAGTAAGAAGTAGAAGAAGGCTGCGGCAGATTTAGACCAGAAAAAATAAGAGAGTTTAGCTCCTGAATTTCTGGTTGAGTCTCATAGGTTGTGAGACTCAACCGAAATATTCTGTTTTATGGTTTTCTTGTCCTTCTGTTAATTCCTTCAAGTTCTTATTATTGCATACTGAATTGCGATACCAGTAAGTGCTGATTTAATCAACGAAAGCTCGTGGAATTAAAGATTAAAATCTTATCGACCAGCTCTAACTAAACCAGTCCCGTTTTCAGATGATAGGTAGTTTTCAAAAAATCACATCTCTCTCATCTGTGATCGGATCATCTCCAACTTTGGATATGTCTTCAAGTACATCCTAAAGATCATTTCCTTCAAGTTTGAAGAACAACCAACGGTCAGATTCTTAGATAAGCCGAATTTTCTTTAAAGTCTATTCTGATTTCTGGATTGGGTTAAAGAAAGATCCTGCAACAAAGGGAATTAATTAGGATTGTCATCCTTGAATCCCCTTTGCCATCAATTGGTATCAGAGCTAAACCTGGCAGCCGATATGGATCGTGAGTTGGTTCTCGACCTTTTGCTTGATATCCATCAGCAAATGCAAAGCCTCATAGATATGTTGGCCGATCATCAGCGACAATCCAAAGAACTTAAGAATAGTGAGTTGATCACATTCAAATCTAATGAATTGTTGAAGAAAGAAATTCTTCCAAAATGTCAAGAAGCCAAGAAGGACTTCACTGAAGCACCCGAGATCGTTCGTGACGATACGATCATGGAATTTGTGATCCCATCATCGTTCTTTGAAGAACGGATCCCACAACTTGAGGATTACATTCCTACCACTCATGTATTACCGGAATTCTATTACGGACTGTGGTTGGATATGCATCCCATGAACATTTTCCTTCACCTCAGCAAAATTCGTAGACGAATTTTTTTTAAACCGGCGAGAGTTGATGCAGTCCAAGAAGGCCCAAGGCCCAAGCTCAAGTCGAAAATGGGTCAGCCCAGAAAACCAGTCGGTATTGGTCCATTGGACCAACCCAAAGACCAACCAACCCACACTGTTCACGTGAACAGTGTTCACGGTTCACAGTGTTCACGGTACTATTCACGTGAACAGTACCAGCAGCAGATTTTCACTCTTTTTTTTATTTCTTTTCCTAAAATATAGTGTTAGTTATTTAGAATTTTAATTGTTTGGAAACTAAGAACTTTATTAAATTTAGTTTCCTAAAAGTGTTTAGAAACTTTCCTATTTTCTATTTTGGAAACTTTCCTATTCTTTAAAAAATAAGTTTTTGTTTTAGTTATGATTTCCTATTATTTTGTAATCTTACAAATTATATAAGTAAGAAGTAAAAGAAGGCTGCGGTAGATTTAGACCAGAAAAAAGAAGAGAGTTTAGCTCCTGATTTTCTGGTTGAGTCTCATAGGTTGTGAGACTCAACCGAAATATTCTGTTTTATGGTTTTCTTGTCCTTGAGTTAATTCCTTCAAGTTCTTATTATTGCATACTGAATTGCGATACCATTAAGTGCTGATTTGATCAACGAAAGCTCGTGGGATTAAAGATTAAAATCTTATCGACCAGCGCTAACTAAACCAGTCCCGTTTTCAGATGATAGGTAGTTTTCAAAAAATCACATCTCTCTCATCTGTGATCGGATCATCTCCAACTTTGGATATGTCTTCAAGTACATCCTAAAGATCATTTCCTTCAAGTTTGAAGAACAACCAACGGTCAGATTCTTAGATAAGCCGAATTTTCTTTAAAGTCTATTCTGATTTCTGGGTTGGGTTAAAGAAATATCCTGCAACAAAGGGAATTAATTAGGATTGTCATCCTTGAATCCCCTTTGCCATCACTCAAGCATTTGGTTATAAACATTTTAAATTTATACTTAACTAAGTAAATGTTTCTTTAATTTTATATTTCATTTATTTAAGATATTATTCATAAATAAGCAAATACCTCATATTTGAATCCAATAAAAATAATCTAAAATTCAAATTCCAGAAGGATAAAAAGTCAACCCCCAAGTTCAAGAACAAAAACCATATTTTTGGGTGCGAGGGCGATTTTCAACTTTTAAATACTAGGTTTTTTTCTAAATATAAAAATTCTATAAATCTTATTATAATAAATCATCACTAAAAACCAAGAGTGCGCCAAAATAATCTTTTGCTTCGATGCCTAAAAAATAATTTACGTTCAGACGACTTTAAACAGCATTCCCGTATTCCGAACAAAGTTTGACCGGAGTATAACTCCTTCATTATAACTTGGATTCAAGCATTCTCGGATTTGTTGGAAAGCTGATTATGCTAGCTTTGCAACAAATTTGAGATTGCTTGAATCTGAACTATATTAAAGGAGTTACGCTCCGATCAAATTCGTTAAAAGTACGCAAATGTTAGTCATAAATAATTGTTTACTTAACTCTAGGCACAATCCCAGGTCTTAGTGTACACTAGCAAACTTGGGTCCACACCACATATTAATTAAGTTATGTCTTAAATGTTGATTATTTATGTAGAATGTTGCATATATATAAACATTAATATTTTAGAAATAAAAAAAAAATGCACTGGAACGCCTTGGTCGCCTAAGCAACAGGCGGGCGCCTAGGCGCCCAGGATGGCCCCAAACGCCTTGGATCGCCTTGTCGCCTTGACAACTATGTATTCTACAAGCAGATGGTATAGAGCCTAGAGGCCACCCTTCACTTTTTTGACAGTTTAAAATGTGTCAGAACTCATTAGGCTACTTTTTTTTCCCTTTTTTTTTTTTTTTTTTTTTTTGGTGGGTAGACACATGAGTTAAGGACTATATAGATCTCTGCATTGTATTCTAGAAAATTCAGATTTGAATCCACAGCTTGACCTTCATCCATGTGCAAAACCAGTGCAGAATCTTTTGTCTCTATGCATGAGGTAGAAATTATGGCCTGGTTTTGATCCAATAAACTAGTTTTTCTTTAAAACTTGAATTGTTTTGAATTATTTGAAAAACTAAAGCCTCTTTAGTATCATTCACCATATGAATTCTTTTCAATGATTTGTAACCATATAAAATGGCAACTTCATCGCGAACAAGCATAGATACAGTTAAATGGAACAAAGTGGAAGTGGACATATTTGTTGATATTAGTTAGGTAGGTTGTTGAGAACCACACTAGTGCTGTTTAGTATATTTCCATTATGTTTTGTGAAGTCGATCAGGAATATATTCGGCTACAAATGTGCTTCCTTTATTTCTTAGTCGGTTACATAAGTAGGGGTACTTTGGTATTTGTATCCTTCTTTTATTAATATAAATAAAGGCTGGACGATGGGAGGAATTACAACCTCAAGTCGAGTTTCTCCCCCCCCCAAAAAAAAAAAAAAACACAATTCACCATCTTCTTCTCCTCTCCTTCTTCTCTCTTTTCCTTATTTTGTTACAAGGGTAATCTTAGAATTAGTTAAGACTTCTTGCCCAGTCATATGGGATGATTTGAGTCATTTTTTCTTTATTTGTTGATTAAAGGAATCTGTTTTTTAGCATCTTAAAGGAGTTAATTGTTTGCATATTTTAGAAAATCCCTTATATAATTGGATAAGAATTGGTCAAATCTTGGTACATATAAGCATTACAAACAATTTATGGTGAATTATAAACAGGATAGGAGAGGGAGAACAGTTTATGGTGGATTGTAAACAGAGCAAGAGGATAAAAGAAAAGCATAAAGAAAAAGAGAAGAAACCAAGAGAGGGAGAGAAACCAGAATACAATGGGAGAGTATCTCCTTCGAATTGTATAGTTTCTATTTATAATAAATATCATTGTGTAAGTACAATAATGCCTCTACCGACTTCATGAAAAAGTAAACTTAAAAACAAATGTCTAAACTGTTGAGGTATACATTCCATGATTATATTTGTCTCTGTGTTTTGGTGCTAACAATCTATTTAAGTGTGAAAAAAACCAAGTGTTCCAACAAGCATCACATTGAGTGATCAAACAATCAAGCATTGGGAAACGAGTTAGTGAGCCCAAGCTTCAGATTGAAGATCAAGTTGGTTCCATGGAAGATCCTAAATAGCTCAAGTGACACTTGTCATGAAATTGCAAGCCTAAAGATGGAAGATCCAATATCACCCCAACTTCATGAAGATTCAAGCATCTCAAGTCTAAAAATTGAAGACATATATTAGATGTTAGAATGTAATCCTAGGACATGGTTCATCATGGATATGTGCACATGACCCTAGGATGTAAGTCCCAAAGCGCTATCACAATTCTAAAAGACAAAGGCTAAAAAACTAATTCAAATTGAACCAATGGTTGACTATAGACACAGACCTTGACTTTTAAGCAAAATGGACCCTAATTATTATATATGCAATGACATCAAAATCACCCCACAAAGATGCACAAATGCCTTAGGAGGAGGCATAGAGCCTACTGTTCCTAAGGTCTTTTGACTGCTATGGACCCAGTGGACGGTACCGATCAGACAGATTTTGTTTTGTTGGGGTTGATCGAGTAGGCTTGTGCAAGATCAACGATAATCAAGTTCCTTGAAGATGGCAAACACAGAGGGCAAAAGGTCGAGTTAATTGGAAGACGGTGAAGGGTTGATGCAGTCCAAGAAGGCAACCAGACTACATGGTCAACACTGTTCACGTGGTACTGTTCACGTGAACAGTACCAACAGATTTTTTTTGAAATATTTGTTCATTCTTTGTTATTTCTTTCCTAAAGTTAGTATCCTAATTTCATTGTTTAGTTAGTTTCCTAATATTTAGGATAGATTGTTAGTAGGTTTCAATTACTTGGACACCAAGTATTTACTTTCCAATTTTTCAAATTTAGGACTTTCCTATTTTATTGTTTTAGAGCCTTCCTAAATTATGAAGGAATGTTGGTTTTACTAGATTTAGTTCTTTCCTATCTTAACTGTAAGGTTTCAATCTATAAATATGAATAGAAGTAACTGGCAGCAATAGAGCTTTTCCAAAAAAATTGAGAATCACTTAATTTCTGGTTGAGCCTCACCTGGTTATGAGACTCAACCTCTTGTTCTTTTCTCTTTCCTTGCAATTTTTATTCTTCCTTGGATCTAAGTCTACTATACCTTGGCTGGCAACACTGTTCCTACAAGCTCCTTCAAGTTCTGTGGCTGAATTGAAACCAGATCACAAAAGCTCCAAAACACTGTCCAGAACCAGGCGCTACCAGGTCCAGCCAGCTTTGGGGCCTCATATCTTCTTCAGTTTTGTTCCGATCGTCTTCAACTTTGGAGGGGTGTTCATAACTATCATAAAGGTCATTCAACCCATGTTTCATCAATTTCTGACGGTCGGATTTCCAAATAAGAATTTTTTTCTATTACTTTTCTCTGCAGATTTTTGTGTTGGACTGAATTAAGATCCTATAGCAAAGAGGGCTTATTAATTCGATATATTTTAACCCCTTTGCCACCAATTTGGTATCAGAGCATGGCTGAGGAGAGTTCTAAGTCTCCTAATCAGTCCAACAATCCCAATGACCTTGTTAATCTGGTTCTCCAACGATTGGCCAAAATGGATGCCACATTAGATAGCATGGATGGGAGAATGAGTAATTTGGAGGAGCTAAATCATCCAGGCCGGTTAGAGTGCAAGCCCCTAGAAAGGAAGCTCCTAGAATGGAAGCCCCTAATCCCAACCTAATGCCAAGACGTATTCTTAGGGCTCCTCAAAGAGTCACTAGAGAGGAATACCACAACCCACCCTATGACGACTATGATGAACCTATCCATTACCAAACCCATAAAGTATGGATAAACCTCAAAGAGTTTCATGGGAGGCAAGACCCTGAAGCCTTTCAAGATTGGCTTAATGCATTAGATGACTACTTTGATTGGTTTAGCCTTCCCGAACTTAGAAAGCTGCAATTTGCCCGCTCCAAACTAGTGGGGGGTGCTCGTGATTGTGGCGTAACTATGAATATAGTCTCATGAGGAGTCGTAGAGAACCCACTACTTGGGAGGAGATGAAGGAAGAATTGAAAGAAAAGTATTTGCCTCGGTCTTTCCAAAGAAGATTGCATGACCAGCTGAACAATCTTCTTCAAGGTAGTATGAGTATGGAAGACTATGTATATCAATTTGATCAATTATGTGCACGGTCAGGTTCACGAGACAATGATGATCAAATGATATCCCAGTTTCATTTGGGGTTGCGACCTGAGATTAGAGAAAAAATGGGTGTGGTTGATATTGTTAGTCTTAATGTCTGTGTTGATAAAGCTTTCCAAGCCGAGGACCTTTTGAAGTCAACACTGAAGCCCACCCCCAGTTCTTATGAATTAAAACACCCCACAACAATCAGCAAAGCCATAAGGACTACATTTCATGCTACTCCAACGACAGATAAAGGTAAAACTCACATGGTAGCAGCTACGGGTGTGCAATGCTATCACTGCAATGCATATGATCATTTTACTAGAGATTGTCCACAAAAATTAAAGGTAAACTTTTTAGTTGCTGCAATCGAAGCCAATCCAGATACACAGGTATGTGAACCGCAAAGTAATGGCACTCCTGTTCCTAATACGGATGTCACGGATGATGGTGAGGATTCATATGGACTCCATATAATCAGCAGCATGGTTTTGATTGCCCCAAAAGTAGATGTGAATATGGTTTTGATTGCCCCAAAAATAGATGTGGATAATTTTGATGTCTTTGTTAAAGCTCCAGGGATTGACAAAGGTGACCACAGTTCTGATGAAGACCACGGCGTTATGGAGATAATTGCGGAAGATGAAGAATTGAACAAGATAGTCCCCATGAATACCACGATTCTACTTGACTTTCTTCAGGATGTTGAGCATATTGACTTTATGATACCATCTAAATATCTTGAAGAAAATGGACCCAAAGTGATGGATTTTCTTCCAACATTGCAAGCACAGCCAAAATTTCAAAATCAAAAGACGTTGCCTACCGAACCCACTGAAATCATTCTTCATCATTATCGAACTCGTGGACGAGTTCATTTTAAGTGGGGGGGTTGATGCAGTCCAAGAAGGCAACCAGACCACATGGTCAACACTGTTCACGTGGTACTGTTCACGTGAACAGTACCAACAGATTTTTTTTGAAATATTTGTTCACTCTTTTGTTATTTCTTTCCTAAAGTTAGTTTCCTAATTTCATTGTTTAGTTAGTTTCCTAATATTTAGGATAGATTGTTAGTAGATTTCAATTACTTGGAGACCAAGTATTTACTTTCCTATTTTCAGATTTAGGACTTTCTTATTTTATTGTTTTAGAGTCTTCCTAAATTATAAAGGAATGTTGGTTTTACTAGATTTAGTTCTTTCCTATCTTAACTGTAAGGTTTCAATCTATAAATATGAATAGAAGTAACTGGCAGCAGTAGAGCTTTTTCAGAAAAATTGAGAATCAATTAATTTCTGGTTGAGCCTCACCTGGTTGTAAGACTCAACCTCTTGTTCTTTTCTCTTTCCTTGCAATTTCTGTTCTTCCTTGGATCTAGGTCTACTATACCTTGGCTGGCAACACTGTTCCTACAAGCTCCTTCAAGTTCTGTGACTGAATTGAAACCAGATCACAAAAGCTCTAGAACACTGTCCAGAACTAGGCGCTACCAGGTCCAGCCAGCTTTGGGGCCTCATATCTTCTTCAGTTTTGTTCTGATCGTCTTCAACTTTGGAGGGGTGTTCATAACTATTATAAAGGTCATTCAACCCAAGTTTCATCAATTTCTGACGGTTGGATTTCCAGATAAGAATTTTTTTCTATTACCAGATTTTTGTGTTGGACTGAATTAAAATCCTATAGCAAAGAGGGCTTGTTAATTTGATATGTTTTAACCCCTTTGCCACCAAGGGTTCAAGAAGCTCCATGAACCCTTCAACGGCCATAATAATTGAAAATTTGTACAAGCTTGCAGAGAGTATTGAAACAAATGGGGTCTCTGTTGGAACTCGGGCAAGAGGTATAGATGGACATCAAAGACTAGCAAGGAGTGGTGAAACAGGTGGAGCTCCTGTTAGAATTCGAGCAAGGGATATGGATTATGTGACGACAAACTGTGCGGAACACCAGACGGGGTGTGGATCATGCCGTTTTGGGATTGTGGCTAGGATCGTGCGGCGGTGAGCTATGCAGGACACCCGGACGGGGTGTGGATCATGCCGACTTGAGCATTTTGGTTTGGCAAAGAGAACAGAAGAGTTGCAGGATCGACATCAACACAGGTTTTCTTTAGGGTGGCTTGCAAATCCAAGCCAAAGGGGAGATTGTAGGAGCTTGTCTTGTACTTTATGAGGTCCACGCAATTATTGGACTTGTTTTATAATTGGATTAGGTTTAAAACCATTCAAACCATTACATGTATAAAGGTAAAATCGTAATTGTGTGGGAATAGGATTCTTTGAACACAATATATAAAAGAAGGAAAAAGACAAAAGGGATCACTTTGTGAAGTAGAGAAAGGTGTGAAGTTTTCTTTAGGGTAGATGTAGGCATTTTACATAGTAAATCATCGTATTTGTGTGATTGTTTGTTTTCTCTTCTTACTTTTGCTTTTCTCTTGATGGCGTTTTCATCCCAACACTAAATGCCCATAAACTTTAAGTAGAGACATTTCCCAAAAGAAGAAAACTAACGAAAGGGAAGTATACAAGCTGATGTAAGCAGAGACATTTCCCGAAATAAGAAAACTAACTAAAGGGAAGTACACAAGCTGATCTACGTACCATTGCTCCGGCAACTTCATCAGCTTTTTCTTTCCCAAACAATTGCTCAACCAGCACCAGGGAAAACTCCATGGCTGTACCAGGGCCACGACTGGTCACAGCTTGACCATCCTTCTGGACTCTTGATTCAACAACATTAGCAGTCGATGCTAATTTCTCCATGAATGATGGATAGCAAGTCGCCTGCCAAAAGCCAAAGTACCAATAACCGTTAAAAACATCAAGATAGTGATAAAAATCAGAAAATAACAAACAATAAACGGAAAATCAACATTGAGCAACTGATTCGTCAACCAAGTTCTTACTTTTAATCCTTTCAGCAAACCCCAAGAACCAAGTGCAACAGCAGGGGCGGCACAAATCGCGGAATAAACTCGCCCGTCGTCCACGTGTTTTTTGATTAGTCCTTCTAGAATTGTACAATCTCGAAAATGCGCAGCACCAGGCATTCCTCCCTGAAATGTAAAAATAATCCCCTAAAACATTGAATTCCAAAAAAAAAGGGAAAAGCGTGACGACATATAATGTAATAAAACGGAAAGCAAGAGAAATTACAGGTAGAGATATAAGATCGTAATCTTTTCCCGCACAATCAGAAACAAGAGCATCTGCGACGAGTTTTACTCCATGGCAAGCATCAACTCGAAGCTCCTTTTCGACAGACGCTACGGTGACATCAGCTCCACCTCTTCGCAGGACATCGATCATGATCACGGCCTCCATCGGTTCCGTTCCATCAGCAACAGGAACCAACACCTAACCCACGAGGATCCATAGGTTCCGATTGTTAGCTGTCGAAGAAATAAAACAACCAAGACAAATTAGTGGGCTAGCTGAAGAACAAAAACGAGATTACCTTCCGCGCAGCAGACGCCATCGTTGCTACAGAGAAGCTCTTCCGAGAGGTAGAGAACACTGGGAATGTGAGTGGAGTTTTGGTTCGCGAGAATCTTATAAAAGGGGATGGGTGCAAGCGAGAAGAGAAAGGCGTCAGGTGGCGCAAAGCCATTGCTCGTGGATCTTGTTGGAGTAAACATCTCGAAAACTCGAGGCGCGACCCATTTGGCTCGATACAGCTTCCCTTGGAATTTTGATGAGGGGCTCTGGTTTTTTTGGTTCCGTCACTTCAGTAGATATGAACAGGGGTTGTTTGGCTACGAGGACTTGGATAGGAATAGGAAGACCAAAGGCTGTGTATGTTTGTGAAGAAAATGGATTGAAAAATGAAAATATTAAGAAAGATTGCATGTACCCTTTGTAGTTTTAAACTAATATCACCTACCTATTAGTTTTGACAAATACACCTGTTCCTATCTAACTGACGATGGTAAATCTAAAAAATTGAAAGATAATTTTATGATTTTAAATTGAAAAAAAATGAAAATTATTATTTTAATCTTCTATCAAGCATGGTCTGGATGTTAGATACAAACACTCCTCCAAAAGCCTCATTGTTTTTGTTGGAAAGTTCTACTCAGACTTCACCTCCAAAACGAAACTGAGCCACGAACAAAAACACTTGATCTTCACCGCAAATTCTATCTAGATCTCTCCTGTTATCGACCACCTTGAAACCACCCACTCCAGTTCACACATACCCCAAAAACACACAAAAAAAACATAGGCTTAGAACGTTACAAGTGGCCTATTTTTAGGGAGAAACATAGCGTTTATGCATTTCCAGTCCAAAGTAGTGAAACAAGTGAAAGCCCCAAATAAAAAGCACAAAAAAAAAGGGCGATGACTTGAGTCATTATCCTCTCTAAATCGAAGATCCAGCGGTCTCTCTTTAACTCGGCATGCCTACAATACATCAGTAGGTGCGTCTGGTTAAGAGAGACCATTGGATCCTCCATTGGAGAATCCAGCAATTGGAGATGATAATAACCCGACTTAATGCGGTGAACTGCAGGTTTTTATAGCTTTTTTAGCTGCAAACCAAACCCTAGAAAACCAATCAGTATTTTCTGCTCTCTCTCTCTCTCTCTATGCTTATCTGCTTCTACAACTTGGTTTTTGTGTATTGGCAAGAGGGCTCAGTATCTGTTCAGATATGTCTTAAATTATAGAGAGCATCTTTTTTTTAATTAATAAGAAAGCTTGGGACGGAAGCTCTAGCTCAAGGGGACGCCGATCTGGTGTCCTACGGTCGCCACTTCATTTCTCAAAGAAATTGAGAAAGGGGATTCAATATAATCGACGGGATGGAAGCAGCTTGGAGCCAAATCGATTTCAGTTTCCATTTCCATAACAGAATCAAAAGAAAACTTGTTCAACAATGCGGAAAATAGAAAAGCAAGTCTAAAAATTAAATCTCATAAGTCCAAAGTTGATACTAATTAAACCCTAACATTCAATCGAAATTACAGAAAACAAAAGCGAAGGATTTCATGGACTTTTTTAGAATGTGAGTTTTCCCGCATTGTTCCTTTCTTCAATCAACTAGAACATCGTTTTAATTGATTTCTTAAAGGTAAGTGTGGAGCTGCAATACAAATGCAAGTCTTCGACAAGGTTGGAACTGTCGAAAATTTGGAAGAAGTTTGAAAAATGTCGCTCCCTGCAACTCTCTCTTCTTCAGCTCTCTCTTTCGACAAAGTAAAAAAGGAAGGAACAGTGGAGAAGGTAAGGGTAAATTGAACATCTCAACTTTCATTAAGATTATTCTTGTTCGAAAATTTTTTAGTGTTAGCTAACATCATTATCTCACGGAGATTTGTTAATGGACTGGGTCTCTATATTACACGTTTTAGATATTAAGAATGGTATGTAATATCATCAGAAATTAATGAATGATAGATATAATTAGTTCAAACTATAAGGATAGCATATGTAATTTTTCGTAGAATAAATAAAATTGTGAAAAAGTTCTGTAAATTATAGGGTGGGATTTGATATTTGAGATGGCATCTCTGATACACCCAAGTAACTCCCAACCTTCTTCTTTTTTTTTTTTTTTTTATGCTTAATAAGTCCCCCACCTTGTTAATTGTTAGATACCATTTTTTCAAGGTTGAGGGGTTGGAGGTTTAAAATGACTGAAATTCTAACTTTTGTACTCCTGAAAATAGTTTTCAACAACCCTTTCCACTCTTACATGATCCCCTCCAAATGCAAGATACCTTAGGTTTCCTTGGGCATTGATTGATTGTAAAGGAAATTAAAAGAAAAAGAAGTGAAACATTTAAACTTAATAAATAAACTTGGGTAATCATCACAACATGATATCACATTATTACATAACTAACTAAATCATTTTATATCTACTTATAAATTTACATTTTAGTTTGTATCCAAATCTCTTGCATTTTACCAAAAAAAAAAATCTCTTTCATTTGAAAAGTAAAATAAAGCTTACATCTAATATGTATCATTACTAAATCTGGTAGTTTATACAATCATGTTGTGCTATTGCTACAAAATTTTCTTTTTTATGTTTGAAAATTTCCACTTCTCATCCCTTTAATTTCCCTTGTTACTAAATTAAGTCTAGGTGAAATGATATGCTTTTCACTGAGCATAGAGAGAAACTTTAGTTCATGTTCCAAAGCAAATTATAAATATAAGGGTAATTTACACCAGAGGTGACGTTCTGAGAAATCATACCAGAGTTACCTCACGTTTCAAAAATCATACTAGAAGTACCTCTTCTCATATTTCCAACATTAACCCTATTTAAAATTAGCATCCTCCAAGGTAACCGTTAGATCTACCTTAAACTTTCAGAGACTGATCGTTTCTTGTTGAACTACCCTTATTTGGTACATGATCATCGGTACACCCGTCGAAAAAGCAGCAAGTTGGGGTGTAGAACTTTCACCGGAGGTGTGTACCATAGTTGAGATCTGTGACTTGGTGATGAGCAAACGCCGGTGAGGAAGGGTCACAGGAGAGGACAGGGGCAAGCGAGGGGGTGGACGATTGAAATAGTAATGAGCACATGGGAATCTGAATGGTGAGTCGTTGCGACAACGGGATGGTGAAAGCGTGAACTGAAGGGAACCAAGAAAGTTACGCTAAACAAGGGTAAATTTGGAAGCACAAAAATAGAAGGTACCCCAAATGTAATATTTTTGAAACGTCAGGTACCTTTGGTATAATTTCTCAAAACGCCAAGTATCTCTGGTATGATTTTTGAAACATGAAGTACCTCTGGTATAATTTCTCAAAACGTGAGATACCTTCAGTGTAATTTACCCAATATAGAGAGAGAATGTTGCTAGATAGCATTCTCTTGCATCCTCACACATGAGATAGTAAATGATCATCATGTCCCTCTTCATTTCATAACTCCCATGTAAGGGTGTCAAAAACGAAACCGAATTGCATATGGAAACAAAATTGAACTGTTTATACCGCAATTGTGAAACTATTTATTAAATGGTTTGATTATGGTTTTAGAAATGAGACCATTAGTTAAATGGTTTGGTACTATTTAAAACCGATTAGAAACCGTAGAGCTATAATGTTGTTCTTTAAGTTTTTTTTTGGTATTAATGAATTAAATATTCATGACTTGGAGATATCATAGAGAGGAATTATTCTATTAAATTTGTTAGATTATTGATATGAATCAATTGTGTTTTGGCTTGTCCTAATGGACGTCACAATATTTTACGTTCTTATCAAGCTATGGTTTTGACACCTTTAACTCATAGTAAGCTGCTTAGGTTATGGGCCACACCCCATTAACCCCAATGACTTGGCTCATCTCAAGTTGTACTGTCGGTCCAGCACTGGAGTTCACTCCATGCGCATACCAATGCATAGGAGTGAACTCCAACCATTGGATCATGGCTGAAAGGATTGCACAACTGGAGATGAGCTCCTTGCCGAAGCCATAGATGCCCACAGCTGATAATTTATAAATTTGTTGTCTCTAATCTCTTTGCTATGTAGACCAGGGACAGAAAGTAACATGACATAACCACTTGTCTTGATCATAGTGCTAGAGAGCTGCGCATCAAATTTCTCTTCCTCTTAACTTCCATTGGGCACTGCTCTTTGTTGTGTTATCCTCAACCTTTGACTCCAAGTCTGCATGATATATATTTCAACTGTAGTCCTTTCTCTATGAAAAATGGGTGGTCATGTGCATAAGAAAATTCTGCTTTATGATGGTATCTAATGTGAACGGAAGGGAAAAATCACAATTTGAGACCCAATAAAGTTTTCCAATTGCTGGATTGGTTTATTAATAATTCTGGGTTCTGTTAATGCCAAAGTTCTTTTTAGTAGACTGAAGATGAATAGAAGTTGGGAAACAACTTTCCCAACAGAAATCCCCAGCAACTCTAAAAGCAAAAGCACCTATATATAGAGATTATCCTAACTCAGAATGGCAGAAATTGCAATCCCAGTACAAGAGGTTCAATGGATAATAGAATAGCTAAGCCGATGGAGTGAGGCTCAGTCAATACCTCCTCACTGAAGCCTTTATTGTCTGATCTCTTTGCCTCAAACTTGTGGGAATCATTCTTTCTGTCATCTGAAGGTTGCCAGTAGACACCTAAAGTTCAGCAGTCCCTCAACAACACTAGAGATGAATCAATCATTATTCCATTGTTTTTGGCTTGCATTTACATCAGTGTAAGCATAGAACTATGTTGCTATCTTCCCTGCAATAGATTTGTGTGAGTTACTCGGCTCCATAACTTAACATAGACTGATCTTTTGACCGAAGCTATAAGGGGTTCTTCTAAACCTTGATTTTGAGGTCTTTTTACTGGATCTCTTGGCTGCTTTAGGGGCATTCTTTGATATTCATAATTGGATCCTTTGATTAGCTTATGGTCCTCTTTTTTTCGTATTCATAGGGCTATTCCTCGCCATGAGTGACAGAGCTTCGAAGCACACTAATATAAATTTCTTTTCACCCACTCCTAGCATCTTGTACCGTGCTGAGATCCAGATAAAGTTACAGGAATAGTTATGGATGGAACTAGTGACAGTATGTACCAGAAGATGTAATTATTTTTGTAAATACTACATTTCTTCCTCTCTCTCTCTCTCTCTCTCTCTCTCTCTCTCTCTCTCTCTCTCTCTCTCTCTCTCTCTCTTTATTACTTCTCTTATTCTTCCTTCTTTTTTTTTCTTTTTTTTTTTTGGGGTGGGGGGTGGTTGGATGGGGGGAGGGTAGATAGAATTCTTTCCACCAAAGATTTAGAGGAAAAAAAGGCTTCATCCTCATTCAATTCTTATTGTCTCCTATACATCACAAAAAGCCAATGAAAAGTGTTCTTGATCCTTCGGGGAAAATGTATTTGATTGCCTCCTATATACTGTTAGACTAGGATTTGCCAATTTTGTGTCAGACACTGGTGGAGAACCTCAAACACATTTCTATTTTCTAACCTGTTAATTGCTGGGGTTATAATAGGGCATATGTTTCTAAAACAAGCCATTCTGTTAAGCTTATTAGAGCCTAGATTAGTTTACAACATAAATAGAGATCAGGACTAGTCAATCATGGTTGTATGTCAGCGGACAGACATACATCTAGTCTCTAGATGGAGCTTGAACTGTCATTGATCAGCCAAAGCAGAAAGAGATCTTCTAAGTGAAAATTTGATCCCATTGGGTAATAAGATGTGGTGCAAGTTTGTAATCTTCACACTACTCATGATAGAGGTACAGTAACTAGTTGAGCAAAAAAATAAAAAATCCTCAAACCCAATACTTAGGTTCATCTTATTGGTTTGCAAAGATTATGGGGAGAGAAACTCTCTAGAAATTGAAATGAAAGACTTCCTTGAAGTTAATCTCAATGGTATAATACACATAATTCAGTCAATGTGGCTAGGAAGCTAGAATTACAACTTTAGCTGGTGTTTGGTAATTAGATGCAGGTTTTGCTAAGTGCATTTCTCCATGAAAGTCAAGAAGTGAGGACCAATTACCTTTGCAGGAGTAGAAGTCTCAGTGCTATACTGAAAACTGAAAATAAAAACCTCAGAAGGAAATTCTTCATGAAGGCCATTAAAGAGGGAAAAATGAAAAGATACTTTGGGAACTAAGCAGTAGTTCACCCATTGAGAGGTGGACAAAGTTTCCAATAGTACCATCAAATCATAAAACTGACCAAATGCGTTGGAACGTTGGCAAAGTTGTTGGGTTATTGTCATTGTTGGCAACGTACTAAGCTTGTTCTAGACAGTTGGCAGAGTGATATGGAGGAGAGAGAATGTCAACAGGCAGTGTATCCAATTAACAGATAGAGTGGACAGTCAGAAGCCTATATGGAAGCCAGTATACAGCTCTATGTGCTTGCAATTCAATGAAAGAAGAAAGAAAAAGTAGAGAAAGAAAATAGAGAAAGAAAGAGGAGAGAGAGTGTCTGTGGGTCCCACTGAAGTCCCATTGACAGACATGGTGACTAGGTTGGTGCATTGACACCAGTTAATGAGAGAGACTAGCAGAAGAGAGAATGAAGACAGATAGAAGAGAGAGAAGAAGAGAGATAGTGAGCCAGGTGGGTCCCACATATGGTGGCCAAGCTAGCATGGCAGCCAGCCTAGGCCAGCCAGCCAGCCAGGCAGCATGGCACGGCAGCAAGGCCAGCCAGCACGCCCAGCATGCCATGTCGCGCGCACAGCACAGCTGCATGCCGCACCAGCAAGCAACATGCCACAAGCCCGCTTGCCGCGTGCGCAAAGGCCTCGCACAGGGTGATGGGTGCCCCCCATCTGTTTGATGTAATGCGGGGAGAGAGGCCATTTGAATGATTCATAGGGGTATTTTGGGCAAAGCAAGAAAAAGAGAAGCCAGATCTACAGCTTATATCAGTTTTCATTGAAGAAATTCCAATTCGAAGGATCCATAGTTCGAGGTTTCGACCGAAATAAGTCGGTTTCGAGCCTGGCCAAGACGAAAGTCAGGCTCAAAACTGACTTATACCAAATCTCGGTCGATCAGGTTTCGTACGAAACCTATGTTTCGACTCATAAAATGAACCAAGGTCTATATCTAAGTGTCGAAACCAGTCGAAACCTTACTGGCAGTCGTCAGGCAGTACTTATTTATGACTAATACCATTTAAGTAAATGTTTCTTTAATTTTATATTTCATTTACTTAAAATATTATTCATAAATAAGGAAACCTCCCCCCCCCCCTCCCCTCATTTTAATCCAATAAAAATAGTCTAAAATTCAAATTTCATAAGGATAAAAAGTCAACCCTCCAGTTCAAAAACAAAAACCGTATTTTTGAATACGGGGGAGATTTTCAACTTCCAAATGCTAGGCCTTTTTCCAAATATAAAAATTTCACAAATCTTATTGTAGTAAAGCATCATTAAAAACCAAGAGTGCGCCAAAATAATCTCTTGTTTTGATGCCCAAAAAATTATTTACATTCAGACGACTTTAAACAGCATTTGCGTACTCTGAACAAAGTTTGACCGGAGTGTAACTCCTTCACATATATGCAAGGGAATAGCTCTTCCCAGGCTTTTAAACATTTGAAGCACCTCCACTGCTTCCTTATCATTACTAACTCCATAGTAACCACCATCTGGCAATTCTGCCTTGACAGAAAATGTCACAGATCGACCTTCGGGAATTTCACTAAGAACTGTACAATAGGCAGTATGTACAAGGTCAATCCAACTAAACATATCAGCATCCACTAACTTTAGCTCAGTGTGATCCTGCCAGATGTAGTAAACGCTTTGTTTTTCGGCCATTATGGGAGTGCTGTCAATAAGATGAAAAAAATCTTAAGTAGCAAATAGCATGGCAATTAAGGATCAACCTAGAGCAATCACGGGTTACAAAACCTATAAAATAATAAAACAAAATGGGTATTATATGATGCTTCAGATGATCCTACCCATCCCATCAGCTTGTCACTGATGTTGATTACTGTGATTGGATGGACCCACAAGATGGATGGACGGCTTGGATTTATGAGCATGAAAGCTCCCATTTAAAGTCAAAATCCCCACTTCACATGTATAGTATCTCCTTTCCAGATTGAAACATTTTCAAGTTCTAACAACCAACACAATTATTCCAGCACCACTAAGCCGCACCATTGAACAGAGAAAAGAGCCAAGGAACTGAAGCACTTTCATACTGATTTGACTATGCTTGGTTATCCATTATGGTGATTATTAAGAAATTTCAGTCAAAAGATGAACAATCATGGTATGACTTTCAACAATGCAAAAGTGTATGTTAAATTAAGATTAATCTTCTTTGTTAAATGAGAAACAGGAAACAAAAGCAGAAAATATTGACTCAATGCTGAAACAAAAGCAGAAAATCTTCAACTTTTATCAATGTTGAAACAAAAGTAGCAAATTTTATAAACCTGTTTTTGGGTAATCTGATTTTGCAACAGCAAATCAAAGATTTGATATGCCTACTTTTGGGTAATTTGATATGCAACAGCAATACGCGTAGGAAGAATTGTCTATTGAAAAAAATATATATTAGTCAACAACAATGCACTTATATTGTTGATTTCGGATGGTGGGGGACCAGGTCGTGGTAATTGTCCCCCTTATACTATTGTTTATTGATGGTGGGGGACCATCTATTGGGAATTATCCCCTTTGCACTCACCACTCACCATCACAACTACAGAGTCAAAGCCATAATACCACTAACAGGCAAATAGATAAAGACAACATCATTTCCAAAGGTCTTTACCCCATCCCCCACAACCAAAACAAAAAGAGAATGGGAAAAGCTTACCAAGCTCATGAATATCTGCTAATCACGTGGGCAGCGAACTAGAATAGGACAACCTACAGTGGTGAATCGAAAAAGATAATTAAGAATTAAAAAAAAAAGTAGATCAAATTAACAATCCAAATTAAAAAAAAATTCTTTCAAATTACATACCCTAATGGTGGACAAATAACTCTGTCGGCCACAGCAGACCCACGCGACCGCGGACCTTTCCTTTTCAATGCGACTGTCGAGTGAATATTATATGTGAAGTTCAAACTTTTCAGAGATTCCAGCGACCCCTCCAAAATGGCTCGCAGCTGTCGTTCTCCGGAGTCTAGAAGAAGAAAGGGTTTCACACATTTTTTCTTAGGGTTTCTATTACCTGATGGAGAGAAGCGAGAGATTGAGAGTAGAGCATAGCTTCAAACACGGCTCCAGCTCGTAGGTGATGGGGAAGAACACCACTGCGTCGTCGTCGGTGGAGAGTGGAAACTATCGAACGAATTTCAATTTTCTTTCCTCTGATTTCTTCCGTTGAAGTCGGGCTTAGGTTTAGGTTTAGGTTTAGTTTTCATTTTCTTTTTTCTTTTTTTCTAAGAGGGTTAGTTATGTGAGTGAGGGTAAAAAAGTTTTTTGACTTATCTATTAGGGTATTATAGTTCATTTCACATTTTTTTTGATGACATCAGCAACTAACGGGATTGGTTTAACGGAATGGACCTATTTGATTAACGGTGGTAAATGTTTGGATGGTAGTTGATGTTTTTTGAAACGTATGGGTGGTAGGTGATGTTTTGAAACTATTATGGGGGGTAGCTGAAATTTATTCTTCAAAACTATTATACATTTTGAACTCCTACAACCCAAGAAGGGATTGATTTGAACTCCATTATTAGCAACAAGTTCAATTACGAAGAATATTAAATCCAATTCCAAAAAAATCTCAATTAGACCGAAATTGTTTCCAAAATAACAAAATTTTCATCAAAAAGAAAATTGAAAGGACTTTTCTTTTCCTCACCATCAATTCAAAAACAACAAATTAATTGAATTTCAAACAATTCATCAAAAATTGGAAAATGAAGAATCATTTAAAAGCAACCCACTTAGTCTCATTAAGTTTTGATCGATGCCCAAAAGGCAAAGCCCCAATTCTAACATTCATAACCTTCCTCTCACAAAACCATATGCTTCTTCAACTAAACTACTTCACTACAATATAACAAACAGAGAAAACAAAGCAACAGAAGGATGAAATGAGATCTTTAAAACATCAATTCAGTAAAAAATAAGCAAACCTTAAGGTTGAGAGAGAGAAAGAGGGAACATAATTAATTTACCAGTTTACCTTGCAAAAGAACTAGCCAGAAGAGTTTCAACCCAGACCAAAAGCTACGAGAGTTTTCGACATGGCATAGGTTATCTATATAGTTGTTGGATCAATCTCCCAAGTCTCAAGCCTCATTGATTATTATGGTGTTCAGAATCATACATTCTTCCCTCATTATTAAAATGGGTTTATACACCAAATACATTTTCTGTTTCCTTGTCATTCTCATTTGTTACTCTGATTCAGAAAATTGTTTATTCCTTTTCATTTGGTCAAAGAGAGTTTTGAGATAGCATAGGTTAATAATATAGCTATTGGGTCACTCTCCCAAGTCTAAAGCCTCATTGATTATTATGGCATTCTAAATCATACATTCTTCCCTCATTATTAAAATGGGTTTAAAGTTTAAACACCAAATATATTCTCTGTTTCCATGTTATTCTCACTTCTTACACTGATTCAGAAAATTGTTTATTGTTTTCATTTTGTCAAATCCTCTGTAAAGAGAAGCTGATTGGTGCAGCTCACATATGCTCTGAATCTTCTTTCGACAAATAAGGTAAATTTCACTATGGATGAGGTATGGATGAGTCGCTTGTTGCATCAGCAACACTGGAAGCACAACTTACGCGAGGATAAAAATTACATCTTCCTAATAAACTCATGGCAATCAAGATGCAAAGTGCAAATCACTTAAGTGGATAAAAATAAGTGTCATGACTCATGACTTTTTGTGGCTTTAGATTTTTTCATAATTTTTTTTTCCTCTTTTCGTTTGATCTCTTGGCCAGTGGGTCTCCAACTAGTGGAGATAATTCTCTCTCACATGTGGAGGAGGCCATTAGACACCCAAAGTTTAGCAGTCCCTCAACACCATCTTTTGCAGTAGAGGTTAATCCACCATTCCTTTGTTTTTGGCTTGATTCGACACCAGTAAGCATAGAAACTATGCTCTGATCTCCCCTGCAATAGATTTTAGAGCTCCTCAGCTCTATAATTTCAAATTGATTGGTCTTTTGAGAAGCTAAAAATTTTTCTTCTAAATCTTGATTTGAGGTCCTTTTACTGGATCTCATGGCTTATTTGAGGGTCTTCTTTAATATATAGAATTGAAAACTTCGACTAGCTTATAGGGGTGCTTATAGACCCTCTTCTTTTCCCATTCATTGAGTTATTCCACGGTATGAACAACAGAGATTTGAAGCAATGAAAAACAATAGCTCTTATAAATCAGTGAGATAACACTGGAATAATTATGGATGAAAAAAACTAGTGACAATATGTACCACAGGGTGTAATTATTTGCATAACTAGTATATTTCATCCTCTTTTATTTTTAGACAAAATTCTTTTCAAAACAATGAAAAACAATAGCTCTTATAAATCACATAAAAAAATGAAAAATGTTCTAGATCATTGGAGGAAAATGTTTGTGTTTGCCTCCTCTATAATAGTGTTAGACAAGGATTTGCCAATTCATATCACAGACATTTTTTTGGGGTAAGTAATTCATATCACAGACAATGGTTGAAAGCCTCTACACATTTTCATTCTTTATAATTGTCAATTTGCCCCGGTTATAATAGGGAAAATCTTTCTAAACAAGCCGTTCTGATAATCTTATTAGAGTCTTGATTACGTTACAATAGTCAATCATGGTTGTATATCAGAGGATGGACACATACATCTAGATGGAGCTTAACTGTCATTGATCAGTCAAAGCAGAAATAGGTCTCCTGAGAAAAAAATTGACCCCAACGAGTGATAACATTAGGAAGGTTCGTAATCTTCACACTATTCATAATAGAGGTAAAGTGACTGCTTTTTTTTGGGGTGGGGGGGGGGGGGATCCTCTAGTCCAATAATGCTTAGGGTTCATCTTACTGGCTTGCTAAGATTATGGGGAGAGAAACTCTCTAGTACTTATTCCTTGAAGTTAATCTCACAGCTAAATTACATTTGCATAATTCAGTCAATGTGGCTAGGTAGCTAAATCACAACCCCAGCTGTCGTTTGGTAATTGGTTGCAGGTTTTGCTAAATATATTTCTCCATGAAAATTAAAAAAGTGAGGACCAATTAACTTTGCAGGAGTAACTGAAAAAAAAAATCAAAAGGAAATTCTTCATGAAAGCAGGAAAAAATGAAAAGATGCTTGGGGAGCTTAAGTATCAGTCACCATGTTCCTTTGAAAGGTGGACAACAGTAATAGTACCACCAAATCATAAAACAGACCAAAATGGTATAATCAGTGTAATGGTTGAAAGAAAGGTTCCTCCCATCACAGAGAAAGCAAAGATAAAATTTATTACAGTCCCTCCTCTTTCATTCTCACTCCAGTTGCAAATAACAAAAATACTGAACAATATGTGGCCATTAAATGGTGGAAAAAATAAATACATTTACATGGAGAATCTGTCTCTATCATGGGTTGTAGAATAATCTATATTAGGACCAACAGGAATTATACCATATTGGTTTAGAGTGGGGTGACTTCCATAGTAGTGTCGCTTGATGTGATCCATGTTAACAGTGCCACTCATGCCCGGAATCTGGAAGATTTCTTTGGTGTAATTTAACAGATTTGGGTATTCACGTATCAGCTTTTTGTTGCATTTGAAGTGAACAGCATAAACCTGTTGTTCAGAAATTTGACCAATAAGATACCTAGACAATTTGACAAAAAGATAATCATGAAAATGCAATTTTTATCATAGTTAACCCAAAATTACATATTAATATTATAACAAGTATACACAACTGTGTTATTGTGATGTGAGATTTGGTGAGTCAGGCCAGTTTACATGGAACCCTGAAAATATAACACTGTTTGTGTACCTGGTAAACATAGATTACTACATGACTAAATCATTTACAAGTCTGTCTTGGATAATAAAGTTTCATACCTCATCAAATCTGATAAGAGTGACAAACAACCGAATATCAGCTTCAGTAATTGTGTTCCCGCATAAATAACGCTGCTTGCTGAGTATCTCCTCACATTTGTCCAATGCTTGATACAAGTTTTTCACAGCCTTAACACAAGTAGAACATGGCACACATAATATTACTAAGATATTATATATGAAAGACTATTATGTATAAAATACTGATATACTTCACGGTAGAATGAGTTTACCTCATCATATGCTCCTTGCTTCACAGCAAACCCACACTTATAGACACCATTATTTATCCCATCATATACACATTCATTAATCTCATCAATTTGGGATTGCAAGTGAGAAGGATAAAGGTCCAAAGTTGGATTATCTGCTATATCATTGAACTCAGTGTTCAGCATGCGAATTATCTCAGAACTCTCATTGCTCACAATTGTTTTCAATTTCTTATCCCATAATACCTGTTACACAATAAAATCATGTTATATGATTGACAAAATGCAAAAGACGATACTGAAAATGAACCATGGAAAGCAAAAAAAAGTTTATCCATACAGGAACAGTGTATCTTCCAGAATAGTTTGTACTGGCAAGCTCATAGAGGTCTCTGATACTTCTTGCCCCATTCAATGGGTCAGGTTCAGCTCCTGATTCTTCTGTGCTTGAAGAAGGAAAGACCCATCCCATATGATCATCAGTGTCCTTTGTCCTTCCCCATTTGGATTTGACTGCCTATACAAAGCATTGACACATATCATAAATAATACAATAATATATGTTAAGATGCCAAGACATGTGATGATAATTTGAGGTATGGCTTACTGTTACACCAACAGCATTCTGAAGCCCCTTAATGTATATGTAAGCAAGGCATCTCGCTGCCCAGGGACAAGCATACGCTATGTATAGATGATATCTCCCAGATTCAGCAGGAAATTGGGAGGATGGATCCTTTGAAATAAAATTGCGGAATGTTGATGGATTACGCTTGAAATCACCGGTATCTGATATCTGAATCCATGTTGGACGATCCATATGAAAAGTACCCTAAACAACAAATAGAAAAAGTGTAATACTCCATAACTAAGGCTTTTAGTTCCTAAGGTTGAAGGAACAAAAACTAAGGTAACTAGAAAAGAAAACTCTAAAAATGAAATTCTAAGATCAATTTTATACATTAAAAAAACAGATGAAGAAGACAGTGATTAGATAACTGTGCTTGGAACGACTTATTCATGTCCCTAAATCCACACAATCTATGCATCACAGTATTAAGTCTTTTCTTATGATATTAAAATGGTGGTAAAATCATCAGAAACCAGAACAAAGATGGCACCTAAGCAACCACAGCATCAAAACAAGAACCCCTCAAAACGTGCCTCACTTAACACATTCTGTCTATTTGACAATCATTTTGATGTATCTCAGTATATGTAAAGATGTTATTCAAACCCTTCAATCCGCTTGACCCCTGATATTGAATGTTGTATACATTTTGAATTCCTATATTCTGATTTCTCTTCTCGTCCCAAAAAGAGAATGATTTGTACCCCATTAATAGCAACATGTTCATTGACAAGAAAATTAACCCCCCCCCACCCCCCCCAAAAAAAAAAAAAATAATAAATAGATAAAACCTCAATTGGATCTTTCCAAAATAGCAAACTTTTCAACCAAAAGAAAATGAGAAACACATTTAATTATTTAAAGGACTTATTTTTTTCCTTTGCATCAGTTCAAAAACAACAATAAGAACATATTCCTTCCCGGTGAAATTGAAATGATTAATCATAAGTTGGAAAACGATGAATCATTTAAAAGCAACCCAGTTAGTCTAATTCAGTTTTGATCGATGCCCAAAAGGCAACGATCCAATCTAACAACCATACTTCCTCTCACAAAATCAATGCGTCTTCGATAAAACTACTTCTCTCTATATAACAAACAAAGAAAATAAAGCAACAGAATGATGCAATAGATTTTTTAAACATCAAAATTCAGTAAAATTAAACAGAACTCAAGGTTCAAAGAGAGAAAGAGATAATGGAATCACTTTTCCAGTTTACCTTGGAAAAGAACTACACAGAAGAGCTTCTCTTCCCCAGACCAAAAGCTAGGAAAGTTTTGGAAATGGCATAGATTATATAAATAGTTATTGGGTTTTTTTCTTTTTTTTTTTGGGTAGTACGAATAGTTGTTAGGTCATCCGAATAGTTGTTAGGTCATCCGCTTATCCAAGGGTTAGGGATCAGTCGATTCGTCTACTAATACATAAGGAGGTGAACCGATTGAAATCTCACCCTTGACAGGCAGCAGGTGAACGGGAGAGGAATTTTTTGCCCAAGTTTCAAGCTTCATTGATTATTATGGCATCCTGAATCGTGCATTCCTCACTTATTATTAAAATGGGTTTAAAGATTGTTCCATTTCCATGTCTATTCTCATTCTTACTCTGATTTTGGATTTTTTTTTTTTTCTTCCGGTTAAATCTTTTTCAGATATAAGTAACGGACGTATATTTAAGACCAGAACAGTTTCGTAACTTTCGTTCATTAGTTTATCGGGATGGTTCTGGATTGAATTTTTTGAATCAATTACTTATTGGATCGTTTTGTAATCCGATTACAATCAATTAAGAACCAGAACCGTAATTCAAAAATAAACAAAAAAGGAACATGTATAGATTTGGATTCTTGTTTATCATAAATTTATGGATTTGAGTCTTTCAATTCTCTGTTCATGTCTCTAGAGACTTAGGAAACATTAATGTTTTGGTTGCGATTCTACCTATGGTGTAGCTTTGAATTTGTTGATCCCATTGGTCTTCTTTTAGTTTCAGTTGTTGGATGGAATTACTATTTTAACATGTCTCAGATCAGAAACCGATTGTCCCATCCATTAATAATCAATACTGACAGTAAAATTTGGAAGCAATTAATTAATGAAAAAATTTCACTCACTCCTTCAGGTCACCTCCTTCGTTTTTTTAAATAAGTATCAATATACCTATCAATCCATTAAATGATGAAACAAATCGTAACTATTTTTTTCAATAATAATATTATCCCTGAGATTGTAAAATACAATTTTTACCTTTTTGAAATTTAAATAAAAATGGTTTTCAAGTTTTGCTTTCATTTTCATCACTACCATTACTATCCCCACCACCACCCTCCCCTTTTGGCTCTGAGTGCCCACCATTGCCATCGCCGTCAAGTTTAGGTTCCGACAAAAAAGTAACCGATCAAAAAGGATGATGATGTTAGATCAAAAAGTAGTTATAATTCGTCTCATCACTTAATAGACTGAGAGAGTATTTTGTTATATTCCTCGTCTAGCTAATCAGGTTACTCATTATTAAGCTCGACAGACAACAATATGTAATGGTGTCTTGCAGTTAGACTCCAATTCCAACTGATTGACCAATCTATATAAAATGGACTCTGTCAATGTGGATACAAAGTCAAATAAATAGAGACTTTCTTTATCAAAAAAAAAAATGGGTGGGCAAAATTCTCCCTTTAAAATAAGTTATGATAATTGGAAAATCTTAGGAAATTTAAATTTTTTTGAGAGTGCAATAAAATTCGATAGTAAAATTAAAAAGCACAATTTATAATGTGGATCCCGCCAAGCCTAATTTAAAATTCCACCTGATTTAAGCCACGTGGCAGATGATCTAATAGCTTGTAACTGTACAGATGTATAGATATGTTCCTCAGTTTAGTCAGATTAATCACGTTTTATGTTTGGCGGGAGAACTTTGTCATTTTACCCTTTTTTTAATTTTTTTTCCTCAAGATTAATGGGTAGATTAGACTGATATTTTGTAGATAGACAGGAACCACGCCACCTACGTGTCTACCATTTTTTTGATGGGGTAGAAATTCCTACCCGGCAATGAGTACATGCCTTCAGATAGGGGTGTCAAGATAAGGGATCTACATCCTCTCCCGCCTGAGTTTCGGCAGGAGAGTTGGTGGCCCAGATCGATGGCTGTCACCTAGCTCTCGGGTGGATCCGAGCCCTCCATCAGAGCCGACATCCCTGTTGGCTTAGCTTGTTGGCTGGGGTGTCGACTCGGATGGAGGGTGTGAGGACATGGGAAAAGATCTTAATCTTCTTGAAATTTTCAATTTGGATTTATCCTCATTTTTAAAATTGAGTTTTCATGTAGTTAAAGTTGTCTACCCTCATTACACTCAAACTGGGATCTGAAAAGTTCTCACTTTCAGATCCCATCCACTCATGCCAGTGGAGGGTAAGAAGACTGGAGTCGCCACCTAGATAAGGTCTAGGACCTATAAATGATGTCCCCCAATGGAGGAACACTAAGGACTCGCGCAAATGGAACGACTATCTTGTCTCACCAAAGGCAAGTAAGTGCCAAATTACGAGTTGGGAAGGTGTTAGGCACCCAACTCGCCCGGTTGAACCGGTTTTCCTAAATCCTATCATTTCCTACAGTATATGAATGTTTGGGGCTATCTAAATACATTACAAGGTAGAATGGAGAATCATAAGTTAATTTCTAATTCTTTGCTAACTAGGCATGACATAAGCTGAAATTAAACAGATTAAATAAGAAAATAATTACAAAATGAATCAAAGAATTAAAAGAATAGCTTAATCATACATCAAAAGAAAGGAAAAAAATGATATATATCATATGACCGAGGTCTGGGAAAATCACAGGCTGCCTACGTATCCCTGTGTGACGGGAATCAGGCCAAACGTAGTTCGGGCGGGTGTGTACGTGCCAAGTGTGTGCAAGAGAAGAGGGACGCTTCCAAAATGTTGGAAAGCATCCCAAGCGATGGATGCTCCCATAATCATGGAACACATCCAATGGTGAGAGATGTCCCCATAACAGTGGGATCCATCTCAGTGTTGAGGTACTCCCTATCACAAGGAAGTCCCATCGGTGAGATAATCCCATAATACATGAAACATACCTCAATTTGAGTTTGTGTGTGAAAATGATGTTCCCAAAATATTGGAAAACATCCGAAGGATGAGATGCTCCCACAATGGTGGAACACATCTCGGTGTACAGGTATTCCCTTTCACAGAAAAATTCCTTCGCTGAGGTAATCCCATAATACATGGAACTTACCTCAATTTGACCGACCGTGGAGCGACCAAACTCCCCCGCAGCCTACGTATCCCTCGAGACCTCTGTCTCTCCAGAATCAGGTCAAACGTAGTTCCCATGGATTGACGAGCCATGGACACGCGTGGCAACACTCAGGAAAGGCCAAATGCCTCAGCTCCCCACACACGGGGTACACTAATATCTCACTCATATCCCATATTCGGGATGCCCAGGTAGACCGTCCGTCGGACCACCAATCTTATGCATACGTCTACCCATTCGCATATTTTTTCATTAATATACATTTTTGATACAACGGTTTCCCACACTCTTGGATCCAATCCTAGGGTTGGGTGGGCTCATTCTAAATGGGCCCGCAAAGGACAGCTGGACTCATTGGAGTCCCCTAATCAATCACATTACGGGAAGCAAACATCCTAGCCTACATCTATCAAAAAATTGGATGTCATAGATCACTTGGGGTATGGACGATGCCTTCAAATTAAATCATACAAATGTATAAGCATATAGGCATGTGATGAAAATTAAATAGAGCATGTGATAAAAAATCAAAAATAGAAAGCAACTATATACATGTGATGTCAGAACAGCAGGAACCATCAAATGTGTAAAATAGGAAACCATAATGAGAACCAGGATATATGAAGCAAAAAGAAATAAAAAAAAAATAGTATGTATTATGTACAATGAAATGACCTACATACCCTACCTGAGATAGATTGATCCTAAGAAATGGCATGAGATGAAAAGATAAAAGAAGACATGTGCACAACACTAAGCCAAACCAGAACCAACTTTGAACCGGACTAAGATGAACCAAATCTAACTCAAGTCAAGCAAAACCTAAATCATGCTATACCTAAACCAGGTCCATAAAGCCAAAGCAAAATGAACCAAACCAATCCACTCCCACACAAATCGGACTTGGTCATTAAAATAAACATGGTTTAACCCGAACCAGGTTTGATCTTAATATTTAAACCACCATAAACATGGCCAGATTCATTTAAAATACTCAGAAAGACAATCCAACGGTTCAAATTCATTTTAAACATCCATGATGAAGATCCGATGGTCCAGATTCATCTAAGACATTTAAGGTGAACATCCAACGGTTCAAATTACTTAAAATATTAATCTAATGGTTCAGAATCATTTTAAACGTCCATGATGAAGATCCGATGGTCCAGATTCATCTAAGACATTTAAGGTGAACATCCAACGGTTCAGATTAATTAAAATCACATCTAATGACTATGTTAAAATACACATTAAAAATTTATGATCAATGAATGTACTTTAATCACATCAAAATTCCAAATCAATGGTTAAGATCAACTCATTAAAATCCCAATTATGTGGTCATGATAAAATTCAGATCATGTGGTTGGGTCAACCACATTAAAATTTCGATCACATGGTCGGACCAATCATATTAAAATTCTCATCATATGGTCGGACCAATCCAAACCGGCCCTCACTTAGACCCAACCAAACTAGAACCTGACCTAGACCAAAACAAACCAAAAACAAGCCAACCAATCACTAAATAATAATAATAATAATAAAAATAAAATATACCTGTCGATCGAGATCGCTGGCAAAAGGGGAAGCTGCTCCTTCCTTCACGGCGGCAGCGGCTGTGCTGTCGCCCCTTTCTTCTTTTTTTCTTGCTGGATTTTTTTTTTTTTGGAGCAGCAGCAGTAAAACTGCTCCTTTTCTTCCACGGCAGCGGCAGCCGCTACCTCCTTCTTCTTCTTCTTGCCTCTTTTTTTTTTTTTCTCTTTCTTCTTCTTCTTCTTTCTTCTTCCTCCTTCTTCCTTCTTCTTCTTTCTTCTTCCTCCTCCTTCTTTCTTCTTCTTTCTTCTTCCTTCTTTCTTCTCCCTTTCCTAGTTTTTTTTTTCTTCTGGAGCAGCAGCAGAGCTGCTCCTTCTCTCTCTTAGAGGGCGGCCGCTCTGCTGCTGCTGCTTTCTTCTTCTTCTTCTCCCTTCTTTCCTGGTTTTTTTTTTCTTCTGGAGCAGCAGCAGAGCTGCTCCTTCTCTCGACGGCGGCGGCTCTGCTGCCGCTGCTTTCTTCTCCTTTTCCCCCCCTCTCTCTTTCTTCTCCCTTCTCTTCTTTTTTCTCCCTTCTTTCTTCCTTCCTTCTTCTCCTCCTTTCTTCTTTCTTCTTTCTTCTTCCTTCTCCTCCTTTCTTCTTTCTTCTTTCTCCCTGTTTTTTTTTTCTCTCTGTTTTTTTTTTTTTCCGCTTTTTCCGCCTCTTTTCGGAGCAGCCGCTGCTGCTCCTTATACCTCAAAAAAAGGGGGGGGGGATTGAGGCCGGGAAACCAGCAAGATTTTGGGGAGGTTTCCAGGGAGGAGGGGTGAGGTGTCGACCTCCCCCTCTTCCCCTGCAACTCTCCCCTCACCGCCTCTCTCATCTCTCCTTCTTCCCCGCCTCTCTTTCTTTTCCTTTCTTTTTTTTATTATATATTTTTTTTTTGGTTTTCGGTCCCTTCTTTTAGGGACCGAGATTGTTCTTCCCCTCTTTTTCTTTTATGTATATATATATATATACCAATTTTTTTTCCTTTTTTTTTCTTGATTATTATAGTTATTTTCTATTATTTTTTTTAATTAATTAAAAAAACAATTTTTATACCTCCTCTCATTGCGGGTGGTACCCCAATGAGAGCGGGGATCCCCACAGTGGCAAAATCGGGGTGCTGACAGATACCCCTCTTCAGTCGAAATTACACTAATTGAGACTGAAGACAAAAATACCCCAGTTTTGCCACAACCATTATTGGAAAGCTAAGAAAAATAAAATACGGGTTCTCTTGAGTAGCGGCTATGACGACCTTGGAACTCTCAAAACGAACCCGAAAAGCAAAAGATGAGCTTTCACGCGTTTCACGAAACCACTCGGGGAGATTATTCCCGAACAAAAGAATCCAATCTCAAAAGCGAAACTGACACCTCGCACACGCGAGCCCCAAAGTCAGAATCGAAGACGAGTTTTCACGCATTTCACCAAACCGCTCGGAGAGATTATTCCCGAACAAAGGAATCAAATCTCAAAAGCGAATCTGACACCTCGTACACGCGAGCCCCAAAGTCAGAATCGAAGAGGAGCTTTCACGCATTTCGCAGAACCACTCGGGGAGATTATTCCCGAACAAAGGAATCAAATCTCAAAAGCGAAACTGACACCTCGCACACGCGACCCCCAAAGTCAGAATCAAAGGCGAGCTTTCACGTATTTCGCAGAACTGCTCGGGGAGATTATTCCCGAACAAAGGAATCAAATCTCAAAAGCGAAACTGACACCTCGCACACGCGAGCCCCAAAGTCAGAATCGAAGACGAGCTTTCACGTATTTCGCGGAACCGCTGGGAGAGATTATTCCCGAACAAAGGAATCAAATCTCAAAAGCGAAACTGACACCTCGCACACGCGAGCCCCAAAATCAGAATTGAAGACGAGTTTTCACGCATTTTACGGAACCGCTCGGGGAGATTATTCCCGAACAAAGGAATCAAATCTCAAAAGCGAAACTGACACCTCGCACACGCGAGCCCCAAAGTCAGAATCGAAGACGAGCTTTCACGCATTTCACGGAATCGCTCGGGGAGATTATTCCCGAACAAACGAATCAAATCTCAAAAGTGAAACTGACACCTCGCACATGCGAGCCCCAAAGTCAGAATCAAAGACGAGCTTTCACGTATTTCGCGAAACCGCTCGGGGAGATTATTCCCGAACAAAGGAATCAAATCTCAAAAGCGAAACTGACACCCCGCACACGCGAGTCCCAAAGTCAGAATCGAGGACGAGCTTTCACGTATTTTGCGGAACCGTTCGGGGAGATTATTCCCGAACAAAGGAATCCAATCTCAAAAGCGAAACTGACACCTCACACATGCGAGCCTCAAAGTCAGAATCGAAGGCGAGCTTTCACGCATTTTGCGGAACCGCTCGGGGAGATTATTCCCGAACAAAGGAATCAAATCTCAAAAGCGAAATTGACACCTTGCACACGCGAGCCCCAAAGTCAGAATCAAAGACGAGCTTTCACGTATTTCGTGAAACCGCTCAAGGAGATTATTCCCGAACAAAAGAATCAAATCTCAAAAGTGAAACTGACACCCCGCACACGCGAGTCCCAAAGTCAGAATTGAGGACGAGCTTTTACGCATTTCGTGGAACCGCTCGGGGAGATTATTCCTGAACAAAGGAATCAAATCTCAAAAGCGAAACTGACATCTCGCACATGCAAGCCCCAAAGTCAGAATCGAAGGCGAGCTTTCACGCATTTTGCGGAACCACTAGGGGAGATTATTCCCGAACAAAGGAATCAAATCTCAAAAGCGAAACTGACACCTCGCACAAGCGAGCCCCAAAGTCAGAATCGAATGCGAGCTTTCACGCATTTCACGGAACCGCTCGGGGAGATTATTCCTGAACAAAAGAATCAAATCTCAAAAGCGAAACTGACACCTCGCACACGCGAGCCCCAAAGTCAGAATCAAAGACGAGCTTTCACGCATTTTGCGGAACCGCTCGGGGAGATTATTCCCGAACAAAGGAATCAAATCTCAAAAGCGAAACTGACACCTCGCACACACGAGCCCCAAAGTCAGAATCAGAGGCGAGCTTTCATGCATTTCACGGAACAGCTCGGAGAAGACGAGACTCTCTTGAGTAGCAGCCAAATCGGCTTGATAACCCTCAAGACTAGTCAGAATAAAGCGGGTCTTCCTGCATGTCGCAGAACAAACCCCAACAAGGTGAACTCTCCCGCGCCTACACGGAACGAATCCCAAAATAAACACATTTGATAGCTGCACAAGGAGGGGGGCCAACAAAATAATTGTTACCAAACCCCAAATACAACTACTCATTGAACCGGGTGAGGTCTTAGCCCAAGGTGTATGAAAACCAATACAACAACAAAAACAAGGCAACAACAGATGTCGAAAGTTGACAAAGAAGAGGATTGTATCCAAAGTCATCTTTCAGGCGAGAGGCCCACTAAACCCAAAATATACGAAAACCAATGCAACAACCAAAACAATGCAACGATAGATGTCAAAAGATGACAAACAAGAGGGTTGTGTCCAAAACCACTAATCAGGTCTGAGGCCCACTAAACCCAAGATATACGAAAATCAATGCAACAACCAAAACAATGCAACGACAGATGTCAAAAGGTGACAAACAAGAGGGTTGTGTCCAAAACCACTAATCAGGTTTGAGGCCCACTAAACCCAAGGTATACAAAAACCAGGGCAACAACCAAAGCAATGGAATGACTGATGTCAAAAGATGACAAACAAGAGGATTGTGTCCAAAACCACTAATCAGGTCTGAGGCCCACTAAACCCAAGGTAAACGAAAACCAATGCAACAACCAAAACAATGCAACAACCAATGTCAAAAAGTGACAAACAAGAGGGTTGTGTCCAAAACCACCAATCAGGTCTGAGGCCCACTAAACCCAAGGTATACTAAGACCAATGCAGCGACCAAAACAATGTAATGACAGATGTCTAAAGGCGACAAACAAGAGGGTTGTGTCCAAAACCACTAATCAGGTCTGAGGCCCACTAAACCCAAGGTACACTAGAACCAACACCACAACGAGATAGCTCAACAACAAAGTCAAATCCAAATATTAATTGGCAATCAAATGCCTAAATTCATAGATGAAAATAAACCTCAAACTGATTGCCATCATCAAGAGTTTAACATATTGAGCATGAAATGTAAGCATCATTCAAGGAGAAGCAACATTAACACAATAAAACACAACCACGATGACCCTAAGGCTCTCGAACATGGTTCGAAAGGGCTACAGATGAAGCTCTAAATAGAACCACAATGACTCGCTCGCCCTAACTAGAAACAGGAGACACCAAAATTGGTAGATTCTTCTGTTAACCACAGAGGCAGATCAAATTGACAAAATAGCCCAGCAAGTAAGCAAAAGAGATATAGATCAAGCCCATGATCCAATGATGTAAGCTACTCAGAAATTTCACACCTTCACAAGATTTGAGTAATTCATGAATTTGGCCCAAACTAGGCGCCCTTGCAACAAGATCAAGATTATCTTAAAACAGTAGTTGAATTTCCCAACCACGAGACTTGAGAAAATACTAGATCAATCTTCCAAATACAAATGATTATGATTAAACAATCAAACGGCAACAGGTACAAAACGAAAATAAGTTCCCTCTAACAGACGGGAGGAATGAAAAAAGCATATGAAGGGTGATTGAATGGAGATGCTCTCCCAATCAAAATTGTCTATGATTCCAAGATTGACTGCTTAGAGCTTAAGCAAATCCAACAATAACACGCAGGGCGACACATATACTTGAGGCAACATGATTTGAGTTTGACTCCACTTAACAAGACACACCCATACCGCAATGTCTGTATATCATGACAGACCACGTTTTGGTTCAGATGGGAATGACATGATATGAATCTAACTCTCTCAAAAGAATGCATCCATACCCCAGTGTCTGTATATCATGACAGACCACTCTTTGTTCAGATGAGAATGACATGATTAAATCTAACTCTCTCAAAAGATTGCATCCATACCCCAGTGTCTGTATATCACGACTGACCACTCTTTGGTTCAGATGGGAATGACATGATTAAATCTAACTCTCTCAAAAGAATGCATCCATACCCCAGTGTCTGTATATCACGACAGACCACTCTTTGATTCAGATGGGAATGACATGATTAAATCTAACTCTCTCAAAAGAATGCATCCATACCCCAGTGTCTGTATATCACGACAGACCACTCTTTGGCACATATGAAAACAAATAGGAGGACATGGAGATCATGTCCAAGAATTGAAAACACACACGACTGGATTGCATGCGGAAATGAACCAAATCAGACATCATCACAAAGATTTCATCTCCTATAGGAGAGTGACAGAACAATTAGAGATTAATCTCTAACAAATGGGTACCCTAATCCGGATCCTATGAGATGAGGAGGATGACTTGCTCAATCCCCCATGGATGATAAAATGAATCTGATGAACTTGGCCACATAGAACAGGAGATCCCAATGAAGTTTCTGGAAACACAAGCAGGCAACGAATGACTTGAAAACTGTATTCATCAGTGAATGCTACTCCCGAATCCAAAAAACAAAGAGAAATGATTTAATCACTTTTCTCCAGACATGACTCACTCTAGGATGAGAGAAAGTTTCTTCAGTCCTATGGAGGATAGACTCAACATGCTTTGCATCTTTTGCCAAAATTACACAGATCGCACCTTGAACAAATGACTAACACAGTCCTTTCCCTATGATGGGAAAACATGGGTATCCCAACCAATTTTTGTATTTTTCTTTACAACTAAACCTAATTACAATTTCAAACAAAGGGTCCTAATGTGGTGAACTGTCGCCAGCAGATTTAGGCATATTCAAAATGGTCTGGACTTACAATGAGCCTCCTATATTCATGATATCAAGACAATGACAATTTTACCCCAGAGTTTAAGTTTTCAACGGCACACATGGATAAACAGACGACTCTTTGGGTCATCGCTAAAATCAACCTATAGGAGATGCCCCACATCAGAATTAAGCATAGCACCAAATAACGCTTTCCCCTCTTAGAGACGCTTAGACAGTGCATATGTGTCTTAACAAGCTATTTGCCAATGCTAAAGTAGATGCAACCACAACTGAGCTCAAAACTTATAAATCCATAGACAATACGATGCTGAAGGTCTAACAGGACAGATAAGAAACTGCCCACATGGGTCCACCATTGGGGAGAGTTTTTGTTATTTATGTAGAATGGTCAAATCCCACTGAGGAGATACCATCTTATTAGCTAGCAAAAATGGACTTTTGGAATTCTTGGACGCCGTTGAAACAATGAACGATCGATAGAAATTCCAGTCAGATTTATTTGAACAAAATTATACACAAATAGAATGACGCGCTCACAAGAGACGGCGTCATAAACTTATTTGATGATTGAATGAACGACTTCTAATGAAGACTCATGGAAGACCGTCGGATTGATGGACGGGAGGAAGAGTCTTTTGTCGATGAGAAATCATCCTCTGATGATGACAAAGCGATGAGACCACGCCCTGTAAAGGCGGGATGTAGCGACCAAAATTGAAAATCCAACCTAACATACGTCGTGAAGCACTGCAAACAATCAATACTCCCCATGATGCTCTAGAGGAAATTACCATACATTGATGCACAAATTATTGAACCGACTCACCTTTGAGCCTTGATGGAAAGTAAACATTCCGTGAAGCAAGACAACTGATCCATGATCCAAATGCAATGAAAAATGCCATCCCACATCTATACCTTTGTATGGCTTTTTTTTTTGGCTCCTTTTTTTTTTTTTTTTTTTTTTTGAGCATATTTTTTTTTTTATGGATGTGGAGGCAATACATGATCACTCTTTGTTCGATCAAGTTGTAACGATGTACCTCAAATATAAGGCCCCTGCTCTTGAAAGCCATTGGTCCATGAGGATCTTTGGAGACTGTATCTTCAACTCAAGAATCGATAACAATTCCACATTGCAGACCAGAGAGGATGGTGCTACCCCAGTCAGAATTCATCTTTTGTAAACTGATACAGCAAAGCCGCTCGTTTAACCCCAATCGATATCTTCTTTGACTATATCCCTTTTTTTTTTTTAGGATAACTCATTTTGCTCACTGTAGTGATCGCTACGATCCATGATGTAAGGAGGCATGTGTCTGATAATAAGAACATGAACACAACACTTGTTCTCCTTTCTGTTTTTCTCTTCTTTTTTTTTCATTTCATTTTTTTTTCAATGATGATATCTTTGACCTGGACAAAATCCATAAGGCATCTCATCTCATTTGTAAAACCAATCGAAACCACCAGAATAAGTCTAGGATTGCTCGACGCCCTTTGACAACATCTCATGGAGCTCTTTTAGTTCATCAAGGGTGGCTTTTTGAACCCTTGAAACTTGCCAAACTATCTCTCTAAGATGGATTTTGTGTTTCTGGATCAATCATTTGTAGTTTTTCACAAACGAGCTAGACTTTATTTTCTCAAAAGGCCAGGTGGCGTAGAAGTTCAGGTGATGGCTCATCATCCCAATCATCATCGGAGTCAGAATTGACCGAGGGCACGGAAGTGGAAAGAATATCAAACTGGAAAAAATGTTTCGGAGGCTATGAAGCTCAATAGTTGAAGTCCCAAGTGGGATTATATTTTTTTTTGTTAGACAGAGCAAATTGGACTGGATTGCCTACAGACATATCAGCCTCAAGCCCAAACATGGTCGACCTATCAGATACAACCAATAGCAAGCCGAGACAAAACAACTTCTCTAAAGAAACCCCAATTAAGTGCAACACCATTGGCACCAACAATGATCGACATGGGACTAAATCTCCACCTAGGCTACCACTAGTAGGACTCATCACGCCTACCTACCAATATGTGCCTGATGCACACCAAACTCAACTATACCCCAGTTTAGGTCCATAAAAGCTCATTATTGGGTTACCCATGATGTCGGTCACTCTGATCAATACCCCAGCTCGGGTTCATTAAAATTCATCTTTTAGGTTATCCTTAATGGGGATCACTCTTTTATATCCCAGCCTGGTTCATTAAACTCATCAATTAGGTTATCCCACTGTTGAGATAGATAATAGCCACAAGGGATCCTCTATTATCACAGATAATTCTGGGAGGAAAATGCAACCCCTGAGAGTTTGGGATGGTCTCTGAGTCAGGGTTCTTTGATTAATCTTGGATGGACGGCACAACTGTACTTAGGAGTCTGAAATTAACTCCGCCAGACTATACTCAGCAGTCCAAAATTAACTTTGTCAATCAAGGAGGCACAATTTCCAAAGATGCTTAGCATGTTGTTGTAACTCATGATTTCCCTATGATCTAGAACTTAGGATAGGACTTCGATGGAATCTACAATGACCACTCTAAGAAGTCTCCTTAGTTAGGATTTTTGACCAATAAAAAGAGGATATCTCTTGCATGGGTTTCATCCCATGATGAGAAAAGGTAGACACTAACTGCTCATGATACAAACACACTTTTAGAGACTCCAACAGAGGAGGTAATCTACTCCAATAAGATTTGAAGATTTTTGCCAAACAAAAAAATGGAGAAGACTGCTCTCTTGCTATTCTCAATCATCAATTCTAGATCTACAACACTAAGCTCTAACTGATAAAGACAGAGGGTGGCAACGATACATCAAGCTCTAACAATTAGAGACAAAGAATCACAGAAAATGAAAAATCTTTGTAGAGACAAACGACTACAGAAGATACAGACTCTAGCTAAGACAAAGAGTTATAGAAATACAAGCTCCAACCTAGTAGAGACAAATAACCACAGGAAATATAGACTCTAGCTAGAAAGACATAGAAATCACGTAAGATACAAGCTCTAACATGGTAGAGACAAATAACCACGGAAGATACAGCCTCTAGCTAGAGAGACAAAGAATCATAAAAATACAAGCTCTAACCTAGTAGAGATAAATAACCAGAGAAGATACAACCTCTAGCTAGAGAGACAAAGAATCACCAAAATACAAGCTCTAACCTAGTAGAAACAAATAACCACAGAAGATACAGCCTCAAGCTAAAGAGAAAAGAATCACAAAAATAAAAGCTCAAACCTAATAGAAACAAATAACCATAGCAGATACAGCCTCTAGCTAAAGAGAAAAGAATCATAAAAAAATACAAGCTCTAACCTAATAGAAACAAATAACCACAGAAGATACAGCATCTAGCTAAAGAGAAAAGAATCACAAAAATACAAGCTCTAACCTAATAGAAACAAATAACCACAGAAGATAGAGCATCTAGCTAAAGAGACAAAGAATCACACAAATCAATTACACCCTACCTAGTAGAGACAAAGAATGACAAACCTGCCAAAGCTCTGACTAGTGGAGACAAAATAATTACAGGAAATACAAACTCCACCTAGTAAGGACAAAGAATCACAAAATAAACCCTAAATAGAGAGAAAAATTACCAAAAGTTCAAACCCTAATAAGTAAAAACAACGAGTGACCAAAATGAATTAGGCTCTATCTAGTGGAGACAAAGAATGACAATAATTGATCCTTGACTGGTAGAGACAAAAAATGATAAACATACAAGGACCCTAACTAGTTGAGACAGGAATGAAAAACCCACAAAACTAACTAGTAGAGATAAGTAATTACAAGAATACAAACTCTACCTAGTAGAGACAATGAATGACAAAGATGGGTCTCTATCTTGACAAAAACAAAGAATGACAGGCATACAAGATTCCTAACATTATGCTCTTTGCCTGCAGCAGACATATAATAACCAGAATATTTCACACCTTCATGATGGATCTAAATATGAATTGAAGATGATGAAACAAGCCTAGGAGGAAACATCCTAGGGGGATGGTACCTTGCCAACTCTCTCACATACTCTCTCAGGGCATGGGTAGTTGTTGCTGCCCGGACATGGATGCTTGATGGATAGGCCTCACTAGGACATAGACTACATGTTTTAACCTAGGAATCATATCCTCAACAATACTCGATACAAACTCTTGCTCTTTCCCATAATTTTCATTTAATCTTTAAGAGCCAAGATCAATGACTAGGTAGACTTTAAGAGAGGAGCCCTAGGCAATTTCCAAGAGACAAGGTCTCTTACCCAGACGGTGAATAATGAGGGAGACACTCAGGAGATTCTAAAAAAAATTAAATCTAAAACAAGATAAAATACATTGAACACACAGAGTTGAGACCATGAACAAATACACATGTACAATCATGCTGACTCAACCAAACAAAAGGTTAGCTCTGTGCAAGAACTCCATTAGGTTAATCCTCTCCAATTTCGATGATTCAGATCGATCCTTTGGTTGGTTTTCAGCAAGAGGATATCTGTGATACAGACTATATCTCTGGCTGAAACTCCAACCAAATGAACATATCAGAATCATTGGATTTGGGAGGGATTTATCGTCTGAAAGGACACGCACAAGATATCAAAGAATTTCGATTCAATCTTGAACAAATAAGTGATGGCTTCATCAGTGACCACCCGCGTTGAGCGAGGTGAAACTGGGTAAAGACAACACTCAGGTGTTTAGGGATGAACCAAGCATACAAGTGTCAGTAATGTGATAATGGGACACGACAAGGCTACCTTGACAAGGATAAGAATGTCTATCACCGTATACACGATGAGTCAAAGACACCTACATCCCTTTATATACCCGCATAGCCGCAGGTACAGGCCAAGGTTGTGGCTTTGCCTGGCAGGTCATCCAATATACACTGGAGCCCGTTTCAGCTAACCACGAGGTTTGTAACAATAGTAACCAATATCTCGAGAACCATGATATCACTATATCATAAAATAATCAGCAATGTATACAATGCACCTAAACAATCAAGGCTACAAGCAAGGGTGTTCGTTATTTTTACACCTAACTACAACCTAAAGTCCCAAGATATAAGTTTATGCATAAGGAGAAAGGGATAGGGATTTATAATTTGGAGTCTGGCATGAATCCCCAGCGGAGTCGCCACTGTGAGGACATGGGAAAAAATCTCAATCTTCTTGAAATTTTCAATTTGGATTTATCCCCATTTTTAAAATTGAGTTTTCATGTAGTTAAAGTTGTCTACCCTCATTACACTCAAACTGGGATCTGAAAAGTTCTCACCTTCAGATCCCATCCACTCATGCCAGTGGAGGGTAAGAAGACTGGAGTCTCCACCAAGATAAGGTCTAGGACCTATAAATGATGTCCCCCAATGGAGGAACACTAATGACTCGCACAAATGGAACGGCTATCTTGTCTCACCAAAGGCAGGTAAGTGCCAAATTACGAGTTGGGAAGGTGTTAGGCACCCAACTCGCCCGGTTGAACCGGTCTCCCTAAATCCTATCCTTTCCTACAGTTTATGAATGCTTGGGGCTATCTAAATACATTACAATGTAGAAGGGGGAATCCTAAGTTAATTTCTAATTCTTTGCTAACTAGGCATGGCATAAGCTGAAATTAAACAGATTAAATAAGAAAATAAATAAAAAAAGAAAAAAAAAATACACTATTCAGAATGATGTGATGAACCGCTAATAAACCAACGGTTCAACCAGGATCTCAAATAGGCTATCCCCGCGTTATCTAAACTTACACACATCCGTAATCATAATCAGAGTAAATACATAATAGCGGAAGTCTTATAATAACATGAATGAGAAACTAAGATGATATTAATAATTTAATAGCAAATTATTCTGTTTTCAACTGAGACATAAATATTTAAGTACCAAATACATGTCTTAATAAATCCAATAGAGAAACCTATAAAATATCTAATCAAATACACACGAGTTGCACTCGCAAGAGGAGTCGTGTGTATCCACTTCAGCTTCAGCTTCCATCGCCGCTACGTTCCCGTATGCTGGATCATTCATATAATCTTCAACGGTATAACCTGCATCATCAACTAAAAATATTCGACGTCGAGGGTGAGCACACATCACGGCTCAGTGAGTAGCCAAAACAATGCAACAATACATATGCATGCAAATCAATTTATATCTTTGGTCCGGTTTAAAGTTTGCAGTATGCAATAGAAAGGTTTAGGTAGCCAAAGGTCGCGTTTATTGACCCCGCCTCTATACACGAGTGTGTGACGTTACCCGAAGATCACGTTTATCGTCAACTCACATGCACCCAATCATGAACATTATATAACAAAGGTTACGTTTATTGCTATATAGTGCCATACCAACACGTAAGCCCCTGTTAGCGAGGGCTGCAAACTAGGCTCGCAACTAACCAATCCTAATGCCAAAAGTGTATCCAAGGCCTCACCCAACATCCCTCAGAATGTCCATAGAGATAGAGCTAAGGCCCCCGGTAGAGTCGGAGACTACAAGGACCGAGACCACCTCCACGATACTCTACGACACAATAGTTCCGCTAAAGTAATGGCGATCCGGCGATGCCAATGTACAAGACTTGAGTTAGAGATAGAGCTAAAGTCTTTGAGACCCGCCAAAGGTTAACGTTTATTGACGTTCTCATCACACCTCCCCTGATACTCGCTCGCATCAAGTACATCAACCACACACATACAAGCATATGCCTATTCCTATCATCATCATCGTCATCATGTTATAAACAATAAAGTAAATATGCATGAACAAATAATAGAAATATTGGATGGCATGTTGTATGCACATTACAAACATATTCGCATAGAATCAAGCATGGCATAGGACTCAAGAAAATAGAAAACAGTTTTTCTTATTAACCAATTTAGTTTGGAGTTCTGGTTCCTCACCTTAGCTTGCTAATAGATATTTTCCAAGCTTTAGAATCACCTTTACAATGCTATTATATTGCTAGAAGACCTAACAAAGCCGATAGAATTTAATTAGAATTTATTCAGAATTTAAAAACCATTTTGTTAACGAGGGTCGGAGGTAGGGTCGGAGTCTGATCGACCACGGGTGCGACCCCCCCCCGGATCCCGAACTTCCCGAACAAGGGTCGATGGTCAGGAACACCTAGGGTCGGATGGTCATCGACCCTCGGTGCGACCCTCTGTGCACTTTGGTCCAATTCCCTCTCTTTGATCCATTCTTCGTGTTTGGGGTCCTATGGCTTGCTTCTACACTCCATTAAACATTCATTCCATGGTCTGGAACCTTGTATAATCCATCTAAATAGTTTTCATGCATTCTCTTATGGTTTTCCATGAAAACTTAACCATAGCTTGATGGTTTGGGTTTCTCCGAGATCACACTCTCAACAATAACTAACCTAAGGTCTGTAGAAACTCATGTAATTAGTATCCATACCTGAGAAGATTACTTTTTCTCTGAAATTCTTCTCCTTTTTGCTAAGTTCTCTTCCTTGCCTTTCTTCTTCCTCTTTTCCTTCTCCTCTCTTTCTCTCAATTCAATTAGGGTTGTGAAAGGAGTGAAAGTGGCTTAGGGACGTCCTTTAAATAGAGTAGGAATATCCTAAAATAAGTCCCTTTGAGATTAGGAAAGAATCCCAATCGAAAGTTAGGAAATTTTCTAATTTTTTTTTTTATTACGGCAGAGGAGGTCGATGGGAGGGTCGATGATCCCGTCGACCCTAGGGTCCTAAGCTGTCCGACCCTCCCTTCAAAGCGAGGGGTCGACTTTCTTTTTTGGGGGAGGTCCGACCACTTAGCGCTGGGTATGCGACCCTTCCCTCTATTTTAAGTGTTTTTGGGTCGATTTTGCACGGGATCTCGATCTCCTTCACGCCCTTGGTCCATTTGACTCGACCATGATGGGTAAACCTGGTTCAAGGTGGTAAGGCCGGGTTAGATTGACACGGGTCTTACAACTCCCCCCAACTTATAAAAATTTCGTCCTCGAAATTATACGTACCTTCTGAATCAAACAAGTGAGGGTATTGCTTCCGCATAGCATTTTCTTCTTCCCATGTAATTTCTTCCATGTCTCTACTTTTCCATGTGACCTTAACATAGTAGATATCTACGTTTGCGTAGCGTTGAACCTTTCTACTAGTGATTTCTGTTGGTGTTACTTCAAATGTCAAATCATCGGTCCAATTCCGGCAAATCCCTTTGTCAAAACATGCGTTGGGTCTTTGACATACTTCTTCAATAGGGAAATGTGAAATACGTCATGCACACTTGACATAGATGGTGGTAGTGCTAAGCGATAAGCCACTTTTCCACGCTTAGCTAGAATTTCATACGGCCCGACATATCTTGGACTTAGTTTCCCTTTTCTGTCGAACCTCTTCAATCCTCGCATGGGCGATACCTTCAAAAATACTTTATCACCTCTGCGAACTCCGGATCTCTTCGTCGAGTATCCGCATATTGCTTCGGCGGTTACGAGCTGTTCTCACTCTTTCCTTGATGATGTCGACTACTCGGCAAGTCTCTTCAACAAATTCGGTCCAACAATACTACGTTCCCCAACTTCATTCCAGAACAAGGGAGTTCGGCACTTCCCGCCATACGGTGCTTCATAAGGTGACATACGTATAGTAGCGATAGCTATTGTTATAAGCGAACTTCGATCGGTGGTAATCTTTCATCCCATGATCCCTTGAAATCAATTACACATGCTCGTAGCATATCTTCTAGAATCTGAATTGTGCGCTCCATTGTCCATCGTACGTGGGTGGAATGCGGTCTTGAACTTCAGCGTTGTACCCATAGCCTTTTGCAATCCTTCCCCAAAACTTGGAAGTAAATCGTGGATCTCTATCCGACACAATGCTTTTTACGGAACACCATGTAATCGAACAATATTATCCACATACGGGCCGCTAACCTTTCCGGTGTATCTCCGAGGTCGTATAGGTATGAAGCGAGCTGTTTTTAGTCGAGGCGGTCCACAATCACCCAAAGCTGCGTCAACTACTCGAGGAGTCAATGGTAATCCGTGGCGAAGTCCATAGTGATGCGGTCCCATTTCCATCTTGGTTTCGGTAATGGCTGTAACGATCCTGCGGGTCTTTGTCGTTCGGCCTTTACTTTTCGACAATTTAGGCATTGAGACACGAACTTAGCTACATCTGCTTTCATTCCCCTCCACCAATATAGTTTCTTTAGATCATGATACATTTTTGTACTTCCGGGATGTATCGAATAGATGGTGGTGTGGGCTTCCTTCATCGGTCGGTGTCTAATGTCTACACTTTTAGTTTTCGGTACACATATTCTTCCTTTGTATTTCGGTACCTTCTCGTCATCCAAGGTGAACTCGGGGTTAGTCCTACCTTTCTCAATATCTTCTTGTCCTGTTCTCGAGATAAGGATCTGCTTTGATAGTTGTCTTCACTTCATCCACTATATCCGGTATAATCTTCAATGCCGCGAACATATTCAAAAACCGATGAATAAACCCTTGGTTGGCTGATCCATCCATTGTATCTATCACATATTGCTCGTTGCCGTGATTGAATACCATTCCGGTAGTGCACATTCTTTGCGGTCGTGCTAACTTCTCCTTGAGATTTTATCATTGCTTTTACGCTTAATGCATCCGCTACTACGTTCGCTTTTCCCGGATGATCTTGGATATCACAATCATAGTCTTTCAATAGTTCCGGCCATCTTCTTTGTCTCATATTCAACTCCTTCCGATTAAATAAATAAGTAAGACTTTTATGGTCCGACTTAATCTGAAATTTCTCTCCGTATAAGTAATGTCTCCATATCTTGTAGCATGTACTCTTGCCGCTAACTCCAAATCATGAGTGGGGTAGTTTTTCTCATGTACCTTCAAGCTGTCTTGAAGCATAAGCAATCACTTGCTCTCCTTGCATAAGCACACATCCCAATCCCAATCCCGGCGCATCGGTGTATAAGGTGAGCGTCCGTCTCGGAATAGGAATAGTCAAAATCGGGGCGGATATCAATGCGGACTTCAGCATTTGGAAGCTCTTCTCACATTTATCGGTCCACACAAACTTTTCACCTTTCTTAGTCAAGCGGCGGTGAGAGGTGCGGCAATCCGAGAATAGTCTTCTACGAATCTCGATAATAACCAGCTAGACCCGGGAAATCTTTCGATTTCGAAGCGCTCTTTGGTGCTTCCCACTTCACAATAGCCTCGATCTTCTTTGGGATCCACTTTGATTCCTTCGGCGGATACTACATGGCCTAGAAAGGCAACTTCACTTAGCCAAAACTCGCACTTGGAAAATTTGGCATATAGCTTCTCTTTCCTTAAGCGTTGTAGGGCTGCGTTTGGGTTCTTGATATGGGTTTCCTTGTCCTTGGAATATACCAATATATCATCAATAAATACTATAACCGGCGTATCCAACATATCGTGGAAAGCTTCGGTTCATAAGTTCCATGAGCGTTGCCGGTGCATTAGTTAATCCGAAAGACATAACCAAAAATTCATAATGTCCGTATCCGGTCACGAAAGCTGTCTTCGGAATATCACCTTCTTTAATCTTTAGCGATGATAGCCCGATCGAAGGTCGATCTTAGAAAATACTTTCGCTCCTTGTGGCCGATCGAACAAGTCATCGATCCGAGATAGTGGGTATCGATTCTTGATTGTCGGTTTATTCAACTCCCGATAGTCGATACATAATCGAGCGCTACCATCCTTCTTCTTTACGAACAACACGGTGCCCCCATGGAGATATCTTTGGGTCGAATATAACCCTTGTCCAGCGGTTCTTGTAGTTGCACTTTTAATTCTTTCGGTTCCGTAGGAGCCATTCTATAAGGTGCTTTAGACAGCAGTGCGGCTCCGGTATAAGGTCTATCACAAACTCCGTGGCTCGGTCGGGTGGTAATCCGGGTAGTTCCTCTGGAAATACGTCAGGATAGTCCCGCACGACATCAATATCTTCCATTCATGGCGCGTCCTTGGTTAGGTCGACCACGGATACTAGATACCCGATTGCCCCCTTCTCAAGGCACTTCTTAGCCTTTAGTGCTGAAAGTATGAGCTTGCGTCTCCGGGGAAGTTTGGTTCCCGAGAAACTTAATTCTGCTCCTTCTTTGTCTTTGAACGTTAGCTTCTTTTCGGCGCATAATAGATTTTCCAGAATGCCGAGCTAACCAGTCCATTCCCAAGATGACATCAAAGTCTGCCATCTCAAGTTGTATCAAGGTTGCATCCAAAGTCTTTTCTCCAATGAGACAGGACATGGTCCATAACCTTTCTCTAGTTCCACTTCTAACCCCATCGGTGACCGTACAAGTAATTTGTAGTCTAATGTCTTGATGGGTAATTTCGTCTTCTTTCCAAATGACACAGATATAAATGAATGAGTAGCTCCGGAATCGAAGAGTACTCTGGCGGGTACGCCATTTATAGGTACAATACCTGTGATTTATCTTTACTTAGTCTACATGCTCATTCAAGGTAATTTTAACTTTAAAAGTTTCAGTCATACCTGTGACCCCATCGGGTGATGCGGCCGCATCCTCGGACGTAACAGCATATACACGTCCCTGATGGAATTGCTTCTTGGGCTTAGGGCACTCCCTTGCCATATGTCCCGGCTGGTTGCAGTTAAAACACTTCGGGCTTTCAGAATTTGGCTTTTGCTGAGGTTGAGCTGCTGAAGTAGTCTTGGTTGCAGCAGTAAAATTCTGAGGACGGAAAGGCTTATATGTCTTGTTATTGCCTCCGTTGTAAGAATTTCCGGCTGGCCTTTTTATGCCTCTGTTTTGAGTAAAATAACTCTCCTTCTGGCTCGATTCTATAACTCGAGCAATCTGGACAACTTCATTATAAATTCTCTTTTTCTAAGCCCAGAACATGTTCTCTGATGTTTCCCCCCCGATAAAGACTCAGGAACTCCTTCTCCATCGAATCTCTGAAGCTCCGTGGAAAATATTTCTCAAAGAAGGCTTCTTTATATATAGCCCATGTCAGTAGGGCGTGCTTGGTCAGTAGATATGCCTTCGTGGATTTCCACCAATGATGTGCGTCGCCCTTGAGCATGAAGGTGGCGCATAGTACTTTCTCTTCCTCTGTGATAGTCATCATGAGGAAATTTCTCTCCATCTCGTCTATCCAGTGTGCTGGCCACAACGGATCAGACGGTTTGCCGTTGAATTCTTTGGGTTTCATCTTCAAAAATCTCTCCACTAGTCGGGAGTGGTCCAGCTGATTTTGGGGTTTTCCCCCAAACATATGGGGTGGATAGCTTACGGAACCCCTTTGGAATCTGTGCAGCCGGTTCTTTGAGGTGTCCGAGGGCTGGGTGGTTACCTACCGGTGCTGCGCGGCTTGTCTTGTGTGCATGGGTGCAGCTTGAGTGGCTTGAAACATAATTCCCATGGCAGCCTGCATCCCGAGCTGCGCGTGTTGCATCTGCTGCAGCTGCTGTGCCAGATTCATCACCACGGTTGTTAGCTCTGGTGGTGGAGGTGGCAAATTTGTAGGGTTTGCCTGTTCTGGATTACCCGATGCATGATTATTTTCCTGACTAGTCTCCTCCACGGGTGGTGGTGGTGGGACTGCATTTCGGGTCTGTCGGGTCACCCTACGTCCAGACATAATTCTCTTCTGTGATTGGTGGTGCCTGAAAATCATCAAAATAGGTGAGAAGTCATTTATATTTCATGTAGGCACGCTAACCAATAATCAATTCCAATTCTAGCTCATTTTATAAAAAAAAATACTGTCTTTTCTATGCAGGGTCGATGGTGAGGGTCGATGGTGTGTCCGACCCTTGGTATCCGACCATGGGAATGACCTGTTCTTCCGAGGCCGAGGGTCGATCCGGTCGATGGGTATCCGACCCTCGGTTCCGACCCTTAGTTTTTCTGTCCAGATTCCCGAGAGCCGAGGGTCGATGGGAGGGGTCGATTCGGTCGGTCGATTGTGCTAGTCGGTTGTCCGACCCTCGGACTAAAAATCAGATTTTTAAGATCCGATTTTGGGTCATTTCTTATTATTTCCCTCCCGTTTCGGCTCGCCTCTCCTCTACGAGTTGCTACGGTGCTACTCCTTTGTTGTGGGTCGATTTTTAGTCCGGGTTTCGACGTCCACGTCATCCATACAGGTATGTTCTCTCATTTTTACCTGTTTTTAGGTTTCTATTTCTAGGTTTTTGTCCATTTAACTTGTATGTTTCAAATTAAACTTTTTCCAACCGTAAAAATTCGATTTTTATTGGGGGCTTTTGTTATTGGTGTCTCGAGGAACGAAAGCCCTCAAAAATTTTTGAGTTTCATCGGTTGGTTATCGAGAAACTTGAAATTTTCTCTTTTTTGCCCTAATTTGTCGATATTTTTTATTTTTCTTGAATTTCTTCAAATTGGACATCGTCAGTTAAAATTTCCTACTGTATGTGGGTTGTAGGATGTATTCTAACCTACGTAAGTTCTCATGCCCACTTGTATGGTGAGAAATGGGGCTTTATGGTCAACTTACGTCGTTATTAAAATCAAGTTTCGGATTTTTATCCTATTAACTCCTTGTTTTCTTTCTCTTTCTTATTTTGCAGATACCATGGCTCGTACCAAGGTACCCAGAGTTCGTGATCCCCTTCGCTTCCGTTCCAATGAAGCCGAGGCACGGTATGATGACTATGCCCGTAAGAAGGTTGAGGGTGGTCGTATGGTGAACTTGGCTGGGTTAGCCGTGTTCAGCGTAGGGGAGCCTTTGGTGACATGGGGTGGCTTCTGTCATTACATACGAGCGTGCACATGTCCGGACTTGGTGCGCCCGGTTCTATTGTAATCTCCGGGTGGTGGGGAATTACAATGGCGTTGAGCATGGTCGGGAGTTGCGCATCACCGGCTACGTCAAAGGGGTAGATATTTCTTTTCGACTATCGGCGGCTGGCCGACTTGTTGGGCATTCCTTATGATGGCCCCATGGTGTCTTGTCCGCTGGAGGCCCCAGTTTGTTGAGATGGAGATGAGGGCGAGATCGACAATCGGTTGCTCCGTCCGATCGTTGGCGAGATGAGGCTTGTTATTTGCGTCCGGCTCCACGGGTCTTACGCAAGATTATCCGGCATAATCCGATCCCCGCGAGTGGGCACTATGAGGGGGTTTCTCGGCTGACCCGGTTCTTGATATACAATATGTGCACTCGCCGGCCCGTGCGCCTTCCATACATCATCATGCGGACTATGATTAGTGCCACATTGTCCGGTCATAGGGGTAATCTACCCTATGGGCGCATGATTCTAGGGGTTGACCTGGTGGATGAGAAGATCCAGGAGAAGACCTTCTCGTTGCCTCTAGATTGGGAGGCAATCTGCAAGATGGGTATGCGGGATGCCCAGGTTAGTGATGAGGAGAGGAACGCGATGGTGCGCCCTCACACTCGTATCGAGATGGCTGATGCTGCCGCTGCTAGAGCTCATATGGATCCCGTCGACGATGACGACCGCATGTATATGGATGTTGACGCGATACCACCACCTTCACCTACTCATGCGGCTGGTGTTGGTACTTCTTCTGCGGCGGATCCCCGTACACGAGGCCGGTCCTTCTTATGCGGCTGGCCCTTCACGCCCACCTCCGATATGATGGAGATCTTTGCGGGGAGATCAGGGAGGCTCAGCGCAGATCTGATCTGAGGATGGAGGAGTTATTAGACGCTCAGCGGGTGAGAGTGGATGAGCTGCTAGCTGCCCAGCGCATATCAGATACGCGGATGGGAGAGCTTATGGAGGTACAGCGTGCGACTGATCGGAGGGTAGCCGATCTCACAGCTAGTCTACAGACGACCCAGACTCAATAGCCTGGTTGACTAGAGTCTATGCTGAGGACTATGACCGAGATCGTGAGGCTCCGCCTCCTCCTTCGCCTCCAGCTTCTTGATCGTACTTTAGTTTCCTTGTACTTCAGAGTAACTGTCCGGGTTGTGGTACTCTGCTTTCATTATGTATATACGTTTTGTTTCCCTCACTCATTGTATGTAACTTGTTTCCCCTTTAATAGATGCATTATTCTCTTTTTAAATTTGGTCTCAATCATCACTTGTGCTTACAGTGTGTTAATATTACTGTTTTTACTTTTATCCTATCTCAGTTCACGATTTTCTCGAATGTATGTTAGTTCAGCGGACAAGGCCTGAGATGCTCTGATACCAAGTTGTCACACCCCAATTCTGCACTATTCAGAATGATGTGATGAACCGCTAATAAACCAACGGTTCAACCAGGATCTCAAATAGGCTATCCCCGCGTTATCTAAACTTACACACATCCGTAATCATAATCAGAGTAAATACATAATAGCGGAAGTCTTATAATAACATGAACTGAGAAACTAAGATGATATTAATAATTTAATAGCAAATTATTCTGTTTTCAACTGAGACATAAATATTTAAGTACCAAATACATGTCTTAATAAATCCAATAAAGAAACCTATAAAATATCTATCAAATCAAATACACACGAGTTGCACTTGCAAGAGAGTCGTGTGTATCCACTTCAGCTCCGGCTTCCATCGCCGCTACGTTCCCGTATCTTTGGAGCATTCATATAATCTTCAACGGTATAACCTGCATCATCAACTAAAAATATTCGACGTCGAGGGTGAGCACACATCACGGCTCAGTGAGTAGCCAAAACAATGCAACAATACATATGCATGCAAATCAATTTATATCTTTGGTCCGGTTTAAAGTTTGCAGTATGCAATAGAAAGGTTTAGGTAGCCAAAGGTCGCGTTTATTGACCCCGCCTCTATACACGAGTGTGTGACGTTACCCGAAGATCACGTTTATCGTCAAATCACATGCACCCAATCATGAACATTATATAACAAAGGTTACATTTATTGCTATATAGTGCCATACTAACACGTAAGCCCCTGTTAGCGAGGGCAACAAACTGGGCTCGCAACTAACCAATCCTAATGCCAAAAAGTGTATCCAAGGCCTCACCCCAGCATCCCTCAGAATGTCCATAGAAATAGAGCTAAGGCCCTCCGGTAGAGTCAGAGACTACAAGGACCGAGACCATCTCCCGATACTCTACGACACAATAGTTCCGCTAAAGTAATGGCGATACGACGATGCCAATGCACAAGACTTGAGTTAGAGATAGAGCTAAAGTGCTGAGACCCGCCAAAGGTTAACGTTTATTGACGTTCTCATCACACCTCCCCTGATACTCGCTCGCATCAAGTACATCAACCACACACATACAAGCACATGCCTATTCCTATCATCATCATCATCATCATGCTATAAACAATAAAGTAAATATGCATGAACAAATAATAGAAATATTGGATGGCATGCTGTATGCACATTACAAATATATTCGCATAAAATCAAGCATAGCATAGGACTCAAGAAATAGAAAATAGTTTTTGTTATTAACCAATTTAGTTTGGAGTTCTGGTTCCTCACCTTAGCTTGCTAATAGATATTTTTTTAAGCTTTAGAATCACCTTCACAATGCTATTATATTGCTAGAAGACCTAACAAAGTCGATAGAATTTAATTAGAATTAATTCCAGATTTAAAAACCATTTTGTTAGCGAGGGTCGGAGGTAGGGTCGAGTCCGATCGACCACGGGTGCGACCCTCCCAGTTCCGAACTTCCCGAACACTGAGGGTCGATGGTCAGGAACACCTAGGGTCGGATGGTCATCGACCCTCGGTGCGACCCTCTGTGCACTTTGGTCCAATTCCCTCTTTTAATCCATTCTTCGTGTTTGGAATCCTATGGCTTGCTCCTACATTCCATTCTACATGCATTCCATGGTCTGAAACCATGTATAACCCACCTAGATAGCTTTCATGCATTCTCCTATGGTTTTTCATGAAAACCTAACCATAGATTGATGGTTTGGGTTTCTCCGAGATCACACTCTCAACAATAACTAACCTAAGGTCTGTAGAAACTCATGGAATTAGTATCCATACCTGAGAAGATTACTTTTTCTCTGAAATTCTTCTCCTTTTTGCTAAGTTCTCTTCCTTGCCTTTCTTCTTCCTCTTTTCCTTCTCCTCTCTTTCTCTCAATTCAATTAGGGTTGTGAAAGGAGTGAAAGTGGCTTAGGGACGTCCTTTAAATAGAGTAGGAACCTCCTAAAATAAGTCCCTTTGAGATTAGGAAAGAATCCCAATCGAAAATTAGGAAATTTCCTACGGTAACCGAGGGTCGATGGGAGGGTCGATGATCCCGTCGACCCTAGGGTCCTAAGCTGTCCGACCCTCCCTTCAAAACTGAGGGTCTGACTTTCTGTTTTGGGAGGTCCGACCCTCCTTAGCTGGGTATGCGACCCTTTTCCTATTTTAAGTGTTTTTGGGTCCATTTGATACCTGGGATCTCGATCTCCTTCACGCCCTTGGTCCATCTGGCTCGACCATGACGGGTAAACCTGGTTCAAGGTGGTAAGACCGGGTTAGATTGACACGGATCTTACAACAGTGGGATCCATCTCAGTGTTGAGGTACTCCCTATCACAAGGAAGTCCCCTCGGTGAGGTAATCCCATAATACATGGAACTTACCTCAATTTGAGTGTGTGTGTGTGAAAATGATACTCCCAAAATATTGGAACACTTCCGAAGGATGAGATGCTCCCACAATGGTGGAACACATCTCAGTGTACAGGTATTCCCTTCCACAGGGAAATTCCTTCGCTGAGGTAATCCCATAATACATGGAACTTACCTCAATTTGACCGAGCGTGGAGCGACCAAACTCCCCCGCAGCCTACGTATCCCTCGAGACCTCTGTCTCTCCAGAATCAGATCAAGCGTAGTTCCAATGGATTGACGAGCCATGGACACGCATGGCAACACTCAGGAAAGGCCAAATGCCTCAGCTCCCCTACACTAATATCTCACTCATATCCCATATTCGGGATGCCCAGGTGGACTGTCCGTCGGACCACCAATCCTATGCATACGTCTACCCAATCACATATTTTTTCATTAATATACATTTTTGATACAACGGTTTCCCACACTCTTGGATCCAATCCTAGGGTTGGGTGGGCTCATTCTAAATGGGCCCGCAAAGGACAGCTGGACTCATTGGAGTCCCCTAATCAATCACATTACGGGAAGCAAACATCCTAGCCTACATCTATCAAAAAATTGGATGTCATAGATCACTTGGGGTATGGACGATGCCTTCAAATTAAATCATACAAATGTATAAGCATATAGGCATGTGATGAAAATTAAATAGAGCATGTGATAAAAAATCAAAAATAGAAAGCAACTATATACATGTGATGTCAGAACAGCAGGAACCATCAAATGTGTAAAATAGGAAACCATAATGAGAACCAGGATATATGAAGCAAAAAGAAATAATAATAATAAAAAAACAGTATGTATTATGTACAATAAAATGACCTACATACCCTACCTGAGATAGATTGATCCTAAGAAAGGGCATGAGATGAAAAGATAAAAGAAGACATGAGCACAATACTAAGCCAAACCAGAACCAACTTTGAACCGGACTAAGATGAACCAAATCTAACTCAGGTCAAGCAAAACCTAAATCATGCTATACCTAAACCGGTCCATAAAGCCAAAGCAAAATGAACCAAACCAATCCACTCCCACCCAAATCGGACTTGGTCATTAAAATAAACATGGTTTAACCCGAACCAGGTTTGATCTTAATATTTAAACCACCATAAACATGACCAGATTCATTTAAAATACTCAGAAAGACAATCCAACGGTTCAAATTCATTTTAAACATCCATGATGAAGATCCGATGGTCCAGATTCATCTAAGACATTTAAGGTGAACATCCAACGGTTCAGATTACTTAAAATGATAATCTAATGGTTCAGAATCATTTTAAGCATCCATGATGAAGATCCGATGGTCCAGATTCATCTAAGACATTTAAGGTGAACATCCAACGGTTCAGATTACTTAAAATCACATCTAATGACTATGTTAAAATACACATTAAAAATTTATGATCAATGGATGTACTTTAATCACATCAAAATTCCAAATCAATGGTTAAGATCAACTCATTAAAATCCCAATTATGTGGTCATGATAAAATTCAGATCATGTGGTTGGGTCAACCACATTAAAATTTTGATCACATGGTCGGACCAATCATATTAAAATTCTCATCATATGGTCGGACCAATCCAAACCGGCCCTCACTTAGACCCAACCAAACTAGAACCTGACCTAGACCAAAACAAACAAAAAACAAGCCAACCAATCACTAAATAATAATAATAATAATAATAATAATAAAATATACCTGTTGATCGAGATTGCTGGCAAAAGGGGAAGCTGCTCCTTCCTTCACGGCGGCGGCTGTGTATTGTCGCCTCCACGGCGGCGGAGGCTATGCTGTCGCCCCTTTCTTCTTTTTTTCTTGCTGGATTTTTTTTTTTTGGAGCAGCAGCAGTAAAGCTGCTCCTTTTCTTCCACGGCAGCAGCAGCCGCTACCTCCTTCTTCTTCTTCTTGCCTTTTTTTTTTTTTTTTTTCTCTTTCTTCTTCTTCTTCTTTCTTCTTCCTCCTTCTTCCTTCTTCTTCTTTCTTCTTCCTCCTCCGTCTTTCTTCTTCTTTCTTCTTCCTTCTTTCTTCTCCCTTTCCTGGTTTTTTTCTTCTGGAGCAGCAGCAGAGCTGCTCCTTCTCTCTCTTCGAGGGCGGCGGCTCTGCTGCTGCTGCTTTCTTCTTCTTCTTCTTCTTCTTCTTCTTCTTCTTCTTCTTCTCCCTTCTTTCCTGGTTTTTTTTTCTTCTGGAGCAGTAGCAGAGCTGCTCCTTCTCTCGATGGCGGCGGCTCCGCTGCCGCTGCTTTCTTCTCCTTTTCCCCCCTCTCTCTTTCTTCTCCCTTCTCTTCTTTCTTCCTTCCTTCTTCTCCTCCTTTCTTCTTACTTCTTCTCCTCCTTTCTTTTTTCTTCTTTCTCTCTGTTTTTTTCTCTCTTTTTTTTTTTTTTTTTTTTTTTTTTTTTTTTCGTTTTTCCTCCCTTTTTCGGAGCAGCCGCTGCTGCTCCTTATACTCACAAAAGGGGGGGAATTGAGGCCCGGGAAACCGGCAAGATTTTGGGGAGGCTTTCGGGGAGGAGGGGTGAGGTGTCGACCTCCCCCTCTTCCCCTGCAACTCTCCCCTCACCGCCTCTCTCATCTCTCCTTATTCCCCGCCTCTCTTTCTTTTCCTTTCTTTTTTTATTATATATATATATTTTTAGTTTTCGGTCCCTTCTTTTAGGGACCGATATTGTTCTTCCCCTCTTTTTCTTTTATGTATATATATATACCATTTTTTTTTCATTACATTTTTTTCCTTTTTTTTTTCTTGATTATTATAGTTATTTTCTATTTTTTTTAATTAATTAAAAAAACAAATTTTATACCCCCCTCTCATTGCGGGTGGTACCCCAATGAGAGCGGGGATCCCCGCAGTGGCAAAATCGGGGTGCTGACAGAGGGCTCGGATGCACCCGAGAACCAGGTGGCGGCCATCCATCCAGGCCACCAACTCTCCCGCCCAAACTCAGGTGGGAGAGGATTTCTATACCAAGATAGAGGTGTCAAAATTGAATTCAAGCTGAAAATCGAAAATCGAACCAATTTGATTCTATTCAGATCAAATCAAAACTGAACAGATCCGAATCGTCTCCTCCCTGTACTTCAAGGAGGAGGGAGACGCCCTGTCGGATGGCCGACACGTAACTCTCTGGAAAATCCGAGCCCCACGTCTGAGCCGACACCTAGCAGATAAGCCTAGCCGACAGGGGGTGTCGGCTAGGACGTGGGGCTCGGATTTTCCCGAGAGCCACTTATCGACCATCCGACGGGGGTGTCTCCCTCCTCCCTGAAGTATGGGGGGGAGACGATTTGAATCCAAACTGAACCTTATTAAATAGAATTTAAATTGTGTTTTTAAAGTCTAATGAAAAATTGAAAAGCAGACTGGATCAATTGATAAGTCCGAATCAAACTGGATCAATAAAATTGAAACTGAACCCGTCCGAAAATGGCCAGGTAAAAGTGTATTAAACTAATATTTTATTAAATATACATATAGGAAAACCAACACCGAAACCCAACCAGCCTGATAATGGCCCGATAGAGCCCATCAATCCAAATTTTTTTTACTACATATAAAAATTGTAAACCAAAACCGAATCAATAACGAACAAATAAGAATCCACAAGCCAGTCCAATAATAAACAGATACCAAACCAATCCATTAACTAACATGTACATTGTAGCCCACCCCAGCTCGAATATCTTATTAGACATGTTTTGGGCTGCCCCTAAAAAGTTCGAGACTGGTTTGACCCAAACTGTCACACCCCAATTCCGTTCCAACCAGAATGGTGTGAGTGAACCGTCATTGAACCAACGGTTCACACCAGGATCTCGAATAGGCCGTGTCCACTCATATAAACTATCACACATAACCACAATCAGAATATAAATATACAGCGGAAGACTTTAAATAGAATGAACTGAGTATCTATTGATAATTTAAATAAATATCTAATTATCCAAATTCAAACACATAAAATAATATCCATACATCCATGTAATCCAATCGAAAATAACTGAAAGAAATAAATAAAATCCGATCAAAGGTACACGCAGAAAGGGCGCTCGCATGAAGCGTCATGCTCGTCCGCTCCTGCCTGTACACTCATAGCAGCAACGTCACCATACGCCGGAGCGTTCACATAGTCGTCAACAGTGTAACCTGCATCAACATTCTAAAACAATGTGTACACAAAGGGGTGAGCTCACAACTTAGCTCAGTAAGACAATCAGACAGTTTCACCATATTATGCATGAGTAACAATCAATTTTATGCTGTAGTCTGGTTTTAAGTTTGCAATTGTGCTATAGAAAGGTTTGGTGGCCCCCGCACCTCTATACACGAGTGTGTGACACCTCATGGATCACACCCCCATTGGCCCACATGCACCCATCATGGAATAGAGATAGAGCTAAGATACCCACGTACCTCCCCTGATACTCTACCCATACCAGTACCTAAGCCCCTACTGGCCAGGGCTCGCAAACTGGGCTCGCAACTAACCAATCCTATATGTCATCAATGTATGCTCTATCCCAGCACAGTCGTCTACGGCATAGAGATAGAGCTAAGGCATTCCCACACCTCCCCTGATGCCCTATCCGCAACTAACCCACTAGGATAGATATAATACGCAGGTAGACCCTATCCCAACATAACTCCCTACGGCATAGAGATAGAGCTAAAGCATCGTGGACAAGCCAGCGTCGACTCGGAGACCACAGTGCCACATAACAATGGCCGGGCTAACATCAATATCGGAGATCATCGTACCACGACCTTCCCCTGATGCCCCACCCGCACCAAGCATGTTAAGACAGAATACTACAAAAAGGTGCTAATGTGAAGAGCGATCCCAGGCCCATGCCTCACTCCACACACTAACGAAAACAACCACATGCCTAACAATCACATCCTATCAATGCTTGAACAATAATAATACTGAAAGTAAAGGATAGCATGTGAATATGCACAAACAACACATCATATATATATTCAGGTTATTAACAAAAGTTTACTGTCCATTAATTATTGGGTTTAGGTCAGATTCCCTTACCTGACGCTCATTTGTTAGCTTGCTCCACGTCGCAAGATCCAAATGATATCTCACAAAGTCCTACAATATTATTTGGGTTTCATTAGAATATATTGCTTAGGGTTTCATGTTGGTCAAAAACCAACATGGTTACAAAATATCCTCACAGAGCTGACCGGTGGCAACATTCCGGTCGCAGCTCTATGGGGAAGACTGGCGACCGGTATGGTCAGCCGGTCCCCACAGACCAGCCTCCCGAGGGATACCGGCGGCAACATACCGGTCGCACCATGTGCAATCGCTATAGTCGACCGGTATGTCTTCGGAAGACCATACATGGGTTTTCGACTGCCGTCGATCATCCTCCATGGATTTCCAAGGTTTCTCCTATCCATTCTAAGTCTAAACTTGGAGTTAGAGTTATCCCCAACTCATTCAAGTCTCGTTTCGATGAATATCATCTCGAAACTCGAATCTAGGGTTTGACGGCAACTTAGGGTTTATTGGCCAATTTAGGGTTTTAGATCAATACCTACTTTGCATGGTATTGATCCACCCACACAACTAACATAGGATAAGAATAATAGTTAAAACACTTACCGTTGACTGGCGTAGCGCGAGCTTCGTCGAACGGTAATGGCGGCACCTTCTTCTTCTTCTTAGCTCCTTCTCCTTTCCAACCTCTTTCTTTTCTCTAGGGTTTGCGAGAGACAATGGAAAGGATTTGAGGAGGCTTAAGGGTGTATTTATAGGCTAAAAATAGGGTTTAGTAACCCTACTAGGATTAGGAAACTTCTAGGATTCGAAATCAGGAAAATGGGACCCGCAGAGACCAATTTCTAGATTCCCGCACTTAGCTGCGCAAGCCATACCGGTCGACCGGTACCATCGACCTGTCAACCTAAAATGATGACTATTTGATCGTCTTTGGTCCGATTTCATACCTGTTTGTCATCCGCTTACCCCGTCTGGCCCGGTGATGATCGGAAGACCTGTCACGACACAAAACCAAGGTTTAGACCGAATTTACAGAGTGCGGGTCATACAACTCCACCACCCTTAAAGAAAATTTCGTCCCGAAATTTGCATGTAGGTTCTACACAGACCAAATGTCACCCCCCCCAATTCTAGACTAACCAATAATGTGATGATTCGTCATCAGAACCAATGATTCAAATCAGGATCTCGTATAGACCGTACTCACCATAATAACCAAACACATTCCACAATAATAATTAGAGATAATAATTAAATAACAGAAATCTTTATTAATAATGAACTGAGTCTAACAATGATAAATAAATAATTAATTCAATTATCTCTAAAAGACTCAAGACATAAAGTAAAATAATTAATTATATTTCCAACTTTTCAATTTAACTAAACCAATAAAAAACACATTAATTGCATTCACATGACGGGTCATGCGCATCATCCATAGCTTCCACGTCCATAGCCGCTACGTGTCAGTACGTCTACGCATTTATGTACTCTTCGACAGTAAAACAAACATCATCAACTAAAAATATTCGACGTCGAAAGGGTGAACACACATCACGGCTCAGTGAGCAAACAAAACAATACACAAACATATGCATACATTCAATTCATATCTTTGGTCTAGTTTTAAGTTTGCAGTTGTGCTACATAAATAATTGGTGGTCACCGCACCTCTATACACGAGTGTGTGAATCCATCCAATGAATCAAACACCATTGTCGTCCCACATGCATCCATCATGGAATAGAGATAGAGCTAAAGTGTCCGGATCACACACGGTTAATACTTTCTCAGATGCCTTACCCATACCAACATGTAAGCCTCTATTGGCAAGGGCTTTCAAACTGGGCTCGCTACTTACCAATCCTAATGCCATCCTAATATATCCAAGGTCTTACCCCAGCATCCCTCAATACGTCCATAGAGATGGAGCTAAGGCCCCTCGACAGAGTTAAAGATGAGACCACCTCTCTTGATACCCTACGACGTAATAGTTTCGCTAAAATAACGACGATACGACGATGTCAGTGGGTAGGACTGAGTAGAGATAGAGCTAGAGTCTAGTTGCTAGGCTGAATCACAGTGCCACGTCTTTCCCCTAATGCTCCACTAGCATCCAACATATTAACCACACATATAAACACATGCCTATTCCTAGCATCATCATCATGTTATAAATAAACAGAAATAAATATGAATGAGCAGATATATAACAAGTATTGGATGACATGTGAGATGTACAAATAATTATACAAGACATGTCATCATATTGTGAGGACAAAGATGGAAAATTTTTAGAAGTCGCCACCTAGATTTAGGTCTAGGACCTTAGAAATGTGAAATCTCACCCCAAAGTAAGACTTCGATTGACTCATGACCCTTAGATTGGAATTCTAGTCCATCAGAGATTGGGTAAGCGTCAAGTTATGGTTATGGGAAGGGGTTAGGCACCCAAACCGCCCGATCGAAATCGATCTCCTATGCCTTTCTTATGCTAGACTCTATTTGTCAAACCGAACCAAACCAAGTGGTTTGATATCATTGAACCGAATTTGTATCTATCAGATTGCCTACGTATTACCGATTTATTCCAAAAATCAGGTTCACCATCGTAGTTCAGGTGTGATTAAAGTTTATGGCTGTGATTTATGCTTGTGCATGATTAAGTTCGTTGTTCAAGTTGAAATTTATGCTTGAAAGGCTGAGAAATCCTATGGGTTAGGATCTGGATAGTCCATGTGGACTGATAGATAGTCCTAGTGGATCTAAGAATAACCCTATTTGGGTTGAAATATGGATAACCCATTCTGGGTTAGAATGTGGATAACCCTATGTGGGTCAAAATGTGGATAAATATTCTAGTGGATCTATGGATTGTCGAAGTGGACTAATGTTTGGATCCAAATTTGGGTTTCTCCCAAATAGCCTACGTATCCTAGGGTTTGACCTAGGAATCAGAATCCGCGTAGTTCGAAAATAACCTGTTCTAGGTTATAAAGTGAGAACCTGTTCTAGGTTTGGGATTGAGAACCTATTCTAGGTTTAGGGTTTAGAACCTATTCTAAGTTTAGGGTTTACCAAGGGACAAAATCATCCTAAATTACCCTTTTCATCCTGAATTCTAATTTTGAAAAGTTTGGCAAAATATTTTTTTTCTTTATTAAGATTTTTATTATCCCCATTATGCCCTTCCCAAGAATGTGGGTGCCTAAATGCACGTCCCCACGCCTAGATTGTCTTCTAGAAGTATGCATGTATGGCAGTTCAACTAGAGTGTTGCATAAAATAAGTTATTGCCAAAAATAAAATATTCTATCTAAATATGACACATAAAATATTTATGGTAAGAGATTCACATACAGTAAGATTGTTAAAAATCTTTCAAATATGGCATGTAATGCAAATAAGGCAAGAGCCTATATGGCATGATCTAGTATGCTATCTAAGCATGACAATTCCTAATATGACAATGGAAATGAGAATCCAAACATAGCAATGAGTATCTAAATATGGTAATGAACATCCAAATATGGCAATGAGTATCTAATATGGCAATGAACATCTAATATAGCAATGAGCATCTAATATGACAATGAGCATCCAAATATGGCAATGAACATCTAAATATGGCAATGAGTATCCAAATATGGCAATGAGCATCTAAGTATGACAATGAACATCTAAATATGGCAAGAAAGTATGGCATCTCATGTTTTTCCAACAACGTATATTTCAATGTGTTAGATGGGATTCTCTAGATCTATGGTTGAGGTCTAATGTGAATTCCTTAATGCATCAAAATCAGATCTTGGATCTAATGGTCGGATCTCATCAAAACATGATCATCCTGATCAACGACTCAGAAATCATCAAAAATGGCCAATATCAACGGCTCAGATTCATCTAATTAACTCATGATGATCATCCAATGGTTTAAATCACACATGATGATAATCTAACCGTTTGGATTCTTCTAAATCATTCATATGCAATGGTTTAGATTCAAACATCAACACATCTAAGATCAATGGTCCATATTTGATCATCAAAATATCCAAAATCAATGGCCCAAAAATTTCACTTAAAATTCCAAGATCAAGGGTCCATATTTATTTCACATCAAAATCCCAAGTTCAATGGTTCATAGAAATTCCAGGTCGATGGTCCATATTAACTTCACATAAAAATTCTAGACCAATGATCCATAGAAATTCCAGATTTTTTGATTGTCCATATTCAATCTCATCAAGATTCAAGCATATGGTCGACTTAATTTCATAAAAAAAAATTTCCAAACATATTGATGGGATCAATCTCATAAAAATTCTATTCATGTGGACCAATTTTATAAAAATTTCAAGCATATTGATGGGATCAACTTCCTAACAATTCTATGCATGTGGACCAATTTTATAAAAATTCCAAGCATAATGATGCGATCAATCTCATAACAATTCCATTCATGTGAACCAATTTTATAAAAATTTCAAGCATAATGATGCGATCAATCTCATAACAATTCCATTCATGTGGACTAATTTTATAAAAATTCCAAACATATTGATGGGATCAATCTCATAACAATTTCATTCATGTGGACCAATTTTATAAAAATTTCAAACATATTGATGGGATCAATCTCATAATAATTTCATTCATGTGGACCAATTTTATAAAAATTTCAAGCATATTGATGCGATCAATCTCACAACAATTCCATTCATATGGACCAATTTTATAAAAAATTTCAAACATATTGATGGGATCAATCTCATAACAATTCCATTCATGTGGACCAATTTTATAAAAATTCTAAGCATAATGATGTGATCAATCTCATAACAATTCCATTCATGTGGACCAATTTTATAAAAATTACAAGCATATTGATGGGATCAACTTCATGTATTCCAAGCATAATGAAGCGATCAAAATAGGTTGCAAGGTTGGGTGGCTGCAGGAATTCTGATGGCAGTGGAGGATTGAGATGGTTATCGGGTGCATGAAATAAAATCAAGTAAGGAGACAAAGTAGAGGACTTATCTGAGTTGGAGAGGATTTTTCCTCCTTCCACTCTTTGGTCCGAGTCTTTTCTTCCAGCTCTCTCAATCTCTCTCTGTTCTCCCGTTTTTTCTCTCGTCCTCTTCTCTTTTCTTTTTTTTCTCCTCTCCCTCACTTCTTCTCGGTCTTCCCCCTTTCCTTCCTCTGATTTTTTTTTTCGGATCCCTCTCCCACTTCTCGATCTCTCCTCTTTATCTTCTTTCTTTTCTTCCTTTTTTTTTTTTTTCAGGATCGTTTCCTATCTTCTTTCTTTTCTTTCTTTTTTTATTATTTTTTTCGGATCATCCCTCCCCCTTCTCTCAAATCTTCTCGATCTCTCTCTCTCCCTCTGATTTTTCGGATCTCCTCTCTCTCTTCCCGATCTTCTTTATTTTCTTCCTTTTATTTTCTCCAACAAAAATCTTTTGGATTCCCTTAGAAAAGCTCACGTTTTTCCTCTTTATTCTTTCCCCTTTTTTTTTCCTACAAAATCTTTTGGATTCCCTTAGAAAAGCTCACGTTTTTTCTCTTTCTTCTTTCCTTTTTTTTTCTCCAACAAAATCTTTTGGATTCCCTTAGAAAAGCTCACGTTTTTCCTCTTTCTTCTTTCCTTTTTTTTCTCCAACAAAATCTTTTGGATTCCCTTAGAAAAGCTCACGTTTTTCCTCTTTCTTTTTTCCTTTTTTTTCTCCAACAAAATCTTTTGGATTCCCTTAGAAAAGCTCATGTTTTTCCTCTTTCTTCTTTCCTTTTTTCTCTCCAACAAAATCTTTTGGATTCCCTTAGAAAAGCTCATGTTTTTCCTCTTTCTTCTTTCCTTTTTTTTTTCTCTAACAAAATCTTTTGGATTCTCTTAGAAAGGCTCACATTTTTCCTCTTTCTTCTTTCCCTTTTTTTTCTCCAACAAAATTTTTTTGGATTCCCTTAGAAACCCTAATCCCCTTCTCCTTTTACGTCTCCTCTTTCTCCTCTCTCTCATCCTTCCCTTTTAGATTTTATTCAGATCCTACTTCCTTTTTATATAAAACATATAAATATATAATATATTAATATATTAATATATATAATATAATATAAATATAAGACATATGTATATATTATACGATATATTATAATATATTATATATTATATAAACATATAAATAATATATAAAAGAAATACATGCATAAGTGCCAACATGAATCGGTCTGGATTGACAAGGATTGACTGGGTTGGGCCAAGACTAGCTTGGGTTGAGCTGAGTTGACTGGATTAACTGAAATTAACTGGGTTTTCTCTCTCTATCATTTCATGGGCCACTTCCGCTGTCATTCCGTACGAAATTTTTCAATAGCCTTTACTCCACATTTTCTGTGTTCACTTTGTAGAACATTGAAAATGAGGAATACTGGAGCTTGAATCAACTCATTTGGAAATAAAATGGCCAACCTATGAATTTTTGAAGTTTAAGCAGGCCAATTATCGATAATTTGGCTGACCATCTGCATGAGATCCTTCGGAGGCTTCTATCAGAAATATTTTACGTTCACTTTGTAGAGCACTAAAAATGGAACATAATGAGACTGAAATCAATTGGTTTGGATATGGGATGATCAAAATATGAATTTTTGAATATTAAATGACCATTTCCATATGTAATTTTGCATGGGACCCTCCGGAAACTTCTACCCGAGATTTTCCACGTCCACTTTGTAGGACATCACAAATAAAGAACAATGGCCTTGGAATCGTCTGAATCCGATGTAGAACGGAAAAGATATGAAGCTTTGAAGTTCTAACGATAACTTTGTGCAAGCTTGCATGGGACCCACTGGTGACTTCTACCCGGGATTTTTTATGTCCACTTTGTAGAACATCATGAATGAAGAATAATGGTCTTGGAATCATCTGAATCCGATGTCGGATGATCAAGATATGATGATTTGAAATTCAAACAATCTGACTTAGGATAATTTGCATGAAGGCCCCTGAAATAATTGTAGAACATTATAAATTATTATTATTTATAATAATTTCAGAAACCTCCCTTATATGTATCATCCAACTAAAATGGTCATATCTTCTTCATTTGATATCAGAATTAAGCAATTCTGGTCTCATTTCAAAGATAATTCTATGACCTATGCATCCATGCAGATAATAGCTCATGACCTTGCTGTGGGGATCAATGGAAAATCACAAATCTTTGGGTTAAAGGTCGAAAACCTGCCATATTGATTCACTTATGCTGAGGGTGGCAAAAATGGGGTGCTTACACATATTCAATAACAGAAAGTAAAATAAAAGAGATAGTTTGTTATCAGCCTTTTAGTTTAGGTCTTGTTCCCTCATTTGTAAACGATGTTTGATCTCCTTTCAAGCCTTGAAAACCACTTTGAATCAACTGGGAACCTAGGGAATGTATGGACTTAGATTAGGATTCATTCGTACCAAGTTATAGTAGTCGAAAACCTTATTTGGTCTCAAAATATACTTTCTGTTTACGTATAGTCGATATGTGTGGTCTTAGTATAAGTCAACCACATGTCGTACGATCAATACGTATGGTCGTGTATCATGCGACCACAGCATGCAACCATACGTTTCTTGTCAACTTACCGAATAGCTATGGCCGACCCTGTGGTCTCATATCCTACAACCACAACATGCGACCATACGATGTTTGGTCAATTTCTTCCTTCAATCCGAATTCTTCATGAGTCGATTTCTTGACTCATTAATAAAGTTCATCCTATGGTTGGTCTATGGTCATTAAATCACAGTTTTACAAAGTTATTTACCGTAACCTATTTTCCATGATTCTCTTTTGAGATTTGCTCATGGAGTTCCATGGTTGAAGTTTTACATTAACACCATAACTCAATTTACAATAAAACTCATATTCTAGGTGTTTTACTGTCACAGGGAAGAGTTCGATACCTTAGACCTGTTGTAAAGAACTAGAACCTCCCTTCTCTCAGCCTTCTTTTCTAAATCTCCTTCTCTTTCTGTTCCTCTCTCTATTTCTCCCTTAGGTTTAGGGTTTGAGATTGATCCAAAAGAGTGAGAGGGAATAGAGGGACGTCTTCTATATAGAGAAAAACTCTCCATCACTTCAATTCGGAAAGAGATTTTTTAAGATTTGGAAAGTTTCCAAATTACGGAGTCTGACCTGGCAACGTGCGATCGATACATGTGGTCGCAAAATCCGTCAACCATACTCCTCACAGATGTTGACCACACGCCCCTTTTTTACTAATCTTAATTCCTTTATCATATGGTTGACCATACCAGTTCATGTAGTCGACCATACGACCTAACTTGACTGTTTTTGGGTCGATTAACTTACCTGGTCTTGTGGTTTCTTCACCCGATTGGTCCACTCGATCCGACTATGATGGGAAGACCTAGCATAGTACGGTTAGACCGGATTAGTAGTGTGCGGGTCTTACACCAAAACCTGCTCGTTGACACCCCTGCCTCCAAACACAAGAAGAGAGAAATGACCACCCTATCTCCCCTTAGTTGGATACCTGTGCATGTTCCCATTTGATACCAACACTAGTGCGTGACCCACACAGTCGAACAAAAAACCCTTTCCCTTTTTTAATTATAGGAAGCCTATACGGCCTACCATTTAACAAATGTAAGTGATATGGTGGTTGGGCTACTAAATTTTTTAAAATTTGGGAAAATTTAGGAAACGACTATAATTATGGAAAAAGATCCTCACAATGTTGATGTGAGAATTCTTTTCCCACAACCTGATGTAACTCACACACTCTTTCTTCCCTAGGATCTAATGGCCTATTAAAGATATCAATTTCTGCACACCTATTTATCCATTGTAGGAGATTCCTCTCATAGTGGCATTGTGGGAAACCCTCTACCTAAAGAAATATAAAAAGTTTGATAATTCTTAGATGGAGATATCTCTCGGGGTTAACTAGGAAGAGAGTTTGAGAGATGGGATTTTGGGTACTTGTTTGGATTTAGATCATCTCCAACGTTAGACAACCCAACTCCAATCCAATTGCTGGAGAGGTCCTTGCATGCATGCCCATACATTGGCTGGATGCTTGTTCCTCTTTAGCCGTTGGATCCACGGTGGACCACTTAGTGCAATATAGAGGATCCAAATCCTATTTGTTTCTAAGTTTTTTACCCCTTCATTTTAAACTATGTTACAGGGAAAAGACTGTTGTTCGGCAACGGTCCCTGCACCCTCTCACATGGGATGTGTGAAATGACCATGCCACCCTTTGTTATTTTACACCCCTTTGTAAGATGATGTAGTAGGTGTTGTTGGATTGGTTCCTCCTCCCTTATATTAATTATTCTGAATGAGAAAATTATAGAAGACTAACTAAGATGGAGACCAACAAGGTAGGGTTAATGTCACACCCCAATTCCGCACTATTCAGAATGGTGTAATGAACCGCTAATAAACCAATGATTCAATCAGGATCTCGAATAGACTGTGTCCATTTGCTTAAACCATACACATCCACAACCATAATTAGAGTAAATAAACAATAGCAGAAGTCTTTATATTAAATGAACTGAGAATCTAAGAATGATAACATAAATAGAATATCCAATTATCTTTCATTGACTAAGACATAAGTAAATAAAATAATCAATTACATTTTCTTAATAATACAAATAAAAATCTAATAAAAAACGCATGAATTGCATTCGCATGACGAATCATGCGACTCCATTATAGCTTCTGCGTCCATCATCGCAACATGCCCATACGTTGGAGCATTCATATAATCTTCCTGTAAGACCCGTGTCAATCTAACCCAGTCTTACCACCTTGAACCAGGTTTACCTATCATGGTCGAGTCAAATGGACCAAGGGAGTGAAGGAGATCGAGATCCCAGGTATCAAATCTGTAAGACCCGCACTCTGAAAACCCGGTCTAAACCTTGGTTTTGTGTCATGACAGGTCTTCCGATCATTATCGGGCCAGACGGGGCAAGCGGATAACAAACAGGTACAAAATCGGACCGAAGTCGACCAATTATACCTGATTTTAGGTATACCGGTCGATGGTACCGGTCTTGGTACCGGTCGACCGGTATGGCCTGCGCAGCTATGTGCGGGAATCTAGAAATTGGTCTCTGCGGGTCCCGCTTTCCTGATTTCGAATCCTAGAAGTTTCCTAATCCTAGTAGGGTTACTAAACCCTATTTCTAGCCTATAAATACACCCTTAAACCTCCTCAAATCCTTTCCATTGTCTCTCACAAACCCTAGAGAAGAGAAAGAGGTTGGAAAGGAGAAGGGGCTAGGAAGAAGAAGGAGGTGCCGCCATTACCGTTCGACGACGCTCTCATTACGCCAGTCAACGGTAAGTGCTTGAATCCATCTTCTTATCCTATGTTAGTTGTGTGGGTGGATCAATACCATGCAAAGTAGGTATTGATCTAAAACCCTAAATTGGCCAATAAACCCTAAGTTGCCGTCAAACCCTAGATTTGAGTTTCGAGATGATATTCATCGAAACGAGACTTGAATGAGTTGGGGATAACTCTAACTCCAAGTTTAGACTTAGAGTGGATAGGAGAAACCCCGAAAATCCATGGAGGATGATCGTCGGCAGTCGAAAAACCCATGTATGGTCTTCTGGAGACATACCGGTCGACTATACCGGTTGCACATAGTGCGACCGGTATGTTGCGACCGCTACCTCTCGGGAGGTTATCTGTGGGGACCGGCTGACCATACCGGTCGCCAGTCTTTCCACAGAGCTGCGACCGGTACATGCCATCGGTCAGCTCTGTGAGGGTGTTTTGTAACCATGTTGGTTTTCAACCAACATGAAACCCTAAACAATATATTCTAATGAAACCCAAATAATATTGTAGGACTTTGTGAGATATCGTTTGGACCTTGCGACGTGGAGCAAGTTATCAAACGAGCATCAGGTAAGGGAATCTGACCTAAACCTAATTTTTAATGGACAGTAAATCGTTGTTAATAACCTGAATATGTATGATGTGTTGTTTATGCATATTCACATGCCATCCTTTACTTTCAGTTATTATTATTGTTCATGCATTAATAGGATATGATTGTTAGGCATGTGATTGTTTTCGTTAGTGTGTGGAGTGGGGCATGGGCCTAGGATCGCTCTTCACATTAGCACCTTTTGTAGTATTCTGTCTTAACATACTCGGTACGGGTGGGGCATCAGGGGAAGGTCGTGGTACGGTGGTCTCCGATATTGATGTTGTCCCGGCCATTGTTATGTGGTACTGTGGATTTCGAGTCGACGCTGGCTTGTCCACGATGCTTTAGCTCTATCTTTATGCCGTAGGGAGTTATGTTGGGATATGGTCTACCTGCGTATTGTTTCTATCCTAGTGGGTTAGTTGCCGATAGGGCATCAGGGGAGGTGTGGGAATGCCTTATCTCTATCTCTATGCCGTAGACGGCTGTGCTGGGATAGAGCATACATTGATGACATATAGGATTGGTTAGTTGCGAGCCCAGTTTGCGAGCCCTGGCCAGTAGGGGCTTAGGTACTGGTATGGGTAGAGTATCAGGGGAGGTACGTGGGTATCTTAGCTCTATCTCTATTCCATGATGGGTGCATGTGGGCCAATGGGAGTGTGATCCATGAGGTGTCACACACTCGTGTATAGAGGTGCGGGGGCCACCAAAACTTTCTATAGAACATTGCAAACTTAAAACCAGACCACATCATAAAATGGATTGTTACTCATGCATAATCTTGTGAAACTGTCTGATTGTCTTACTGAGCTGTGTTGTGAACTCACCCTTTGTATATACATTGCTTTTAGATGTTGATGCAGGATACACCGTGGACGACTACGTGAACGCTTCGGCGTACGATGGTGTGGCTGCTCTGGATGTACAAGCCGGGGAGGACGAGCATGATGCTTCATGCGAGTGCCCTTTCTGTGTGTACTTGTGATGGATTTTTATTTAGTTGTTTCAGTTATTTTCGTTTGATATTAAAGGGATGTAAAAGATATTTATTTTATGTGTTTGAATTTAGATAATTGGATATTTTATTTAAATTATCAATAGATACTCAGTTCATTCTATTTAAAGTCTTCCGCTGTAATATTTATATTCTGATTGTTGGTTATGTGTAATGGTTTGTATGAATGGACATGGCCTATTCGAGATCTTGGTGTGAACCGTTGGTTCAATGACGGTTCACTCACACCATTCTGGTTGGATCAGAATTTGGGGTGTGACAAAATCGACCCAAAAACACTTAATTTTAGGGGAGGGTCGCATACCCAGCTAAGCAGGGTCGGACCTCCCAAGAACAGAAAGTCAGACCCTCAAATTTGAAGGGAGGGTCGGACATCTTGAATCCTAGGGTCGACGGGATCATCGACCCTCCCATCGACCCTCAGTTTCTGCCGAAACTGAAATTATGAAATTTCCTAATTTTCGATTGAGATTCTTTCCTAATCTCAAAGGGACTTATTTTAGGATGTTCCTACTCTATTTAAAGGACGTCCCTAAGCCTCTTTCACTCCTTTCACAACCCTAATTGAATTGAGAGAAAGATAAGAGAAGGAAAAGAGGAAGAAGAGAAAGAGAAGAGAATTTAGCCAAAAGAGAAGAGTTGTAGAGAAAAAATATTCTTCTCAGGTATGGATACTAATTCCATGAGTTTCTACAGACCTTAGGTTAAATATTGATGAGAATGTGATCTCGGAGAAACCCAAACCATCAACCATGGTTAGGTTTTCATGGAAACCATAGAAGAATGTATGAAAACTATTTTAGATGGATGATTCATGATTTCAGACCATGGAATGAATGTAGAATGGAATGTAGGAGCAAGCCATAGGATCCCAAGCACGAGGAATGGACTAAAAGAGGGAAATTGACCAAAGTACACCGAGGGTCGCACCGAGGGTCGATGACCATCCGACCCTAGGTGATCCTGACCATCGACCCTCAGTGTTCGGGAAGTTCAGAGTTTGGGGAGGGTCGCACCCAGGGTCGATCATGACTCCGACCCTACCTCCGACCCTCAGTTGACAGAATGGTTTTTAAATTTGGAATTAATTCTAATTAAATTCTATCGACTTTGTTAGGTATTCTAGCAATATAATAACATTATAAAGGTGATTCTAAAGCTTGAAAAAGTATCTATTAGCAAGCTAAGGTGAGGAAACAGAACTCTAAACTAATTAGTTAATAACAAACTGTTTTCCTTTTCTTGAGT
>CM053265.1:66339443-66416723 GCA_028583415.1 Protea cynaroides
GTCTCGACGTCGATTATCCGCATAGTGCTTCTGTCGGACTTGAGCCGTCTTTACTCTCTCTTTGATCTGATCAATCACTCGACAAGTTTCTTCAACAAACTCCGGTCCTACGATTCTTCTTTCCCCCACTTCATTCCATAACAGAGGTGTATGACACTTCTTCCCATAGAGTGCTTCATATGGGGCCATCTGAATTGTAGCCTGATATCTGTTGTTGTAAGCAAACTCGATAAGTGATAGCTTCTCATCCCAAGCTCCTTTGAAATCTAATGCACAAGCTCGGAGCATATCTTCCAAAATTTGAATAGTTCGCTCTGACCGTCCGTCCGTCTCGAGGATGGAAAGGCATCTTGAACTTCAACTTGGTTCCCATAGCTTTCACGTAATCCTTCCCGAACTCGATGTTAAACGGGGTCTCTGTCAGATACTATACTCTCTGGAACGCCATGAAGTCTAACTATATTATCGATATATAACTTGGCCAGTTTCTCCATGGTATACTGAGGTCTGACCGCAATAAATCGAGCTGTCTTGGTGAGTCGATCTACTATAACCCAAACTGCATCCATTGACCTTGGTGTCAAAGGTAGGTCAGTGACGAAATCCATGGTGATACAATCCCACTTCCACGCAGGTTCCGATAACGGTTGTAGTAAACCTGCGGGTCTTTGCCTTTCCGCTTTAACTTGTTGACAATTCAGACATTGGAACACGAAACGAGCTATATCTGCTTTCATACCCCTCCACCAATATAGTCTTCTCAAGTCATGGTACATTTTGGTACTTCCTGGATGTACCGAATATGGAGTATAATAAGCTTCAGTCATAACTCAGTCTCTCGATATCGCGATCTTCGCTCTCGGTATACATAACCGTCCACGATACTTGAGTACCTTGTCCGAATCCAAGGTAAAGTCGGATTGCACGTACCCTTCTCTAAGTCTTCCTGCACTGTCTTGAGATATGGATCCTGTAGGGTTGCTACCTTGACTTTATCAATTAGATCCGGTGAGATCTTCAATGCGGCGAACATCATAGTGAACTTATGAATCAAGCCTTGCTCAACTGGATCTTCTGAAGTTTCGATAATATGTTCTTCATCAATTTCTATTGAACTCGAGGCTGCAGCACACAGTGCAACATTTGTACTTGGTCCTGCCTCAGGTTTCGATGCCCACTTTCAAATGTCCATTTTGGTATACTATAATTATGAAGGGATAAGTATGAAGCCAACCATGCATACAAAAATAGACATTTCTATAATTCACTAACAAATATATTACCTTTATCTCAATCCAACCATCATCTTTGGATTGTTTTGGCAACTTCCTCCAATCCTTGTATTTTACGGGAAATTTGTGGTTGTTTCTAACTTGTACACCCCATGTAGCAAGTTTTGTTGATGAGTACCGCTCACATGATTGGTTGTACTCATTTACAGTCACTGGTATTTTCTCTGAAGCACTCAATCTTGCAATGGATGGAGCCAATGTTGGCCCTCTTTGCCTTCTCTTCCTTTTTCTTGAAATTTATACAATAAATTGTAAAAACTGAGGATATTAAATAGAAACAAAAAGGCATTAATAGCCTTCGTACTACTTGCTTTGGTAACAGTACAATTAACGTACCTCCTATAGATGTGCTGCCAGTATTGGCATCATTCTCCTCCTGATCACTCATTCTTTTCAATTAAATTGATGTGTTGCTATTGCAGAAACATTAGTTTAAATCCCTGACTGACAGAGCAAAATAGCAATATAAATGAACAAAATGATGCATTGTACATAAGTGAGTTCTGTCCTAGGCAGATGTTAATAAAATAGGTAACTTACTTTGTTTTATTGATCAATCAATCCGATGAACTGTCATCTAAACTTTCCAATTCGTTAGTGAACTCAGTAGGTGTATCTATAGTAATACCATCCACATCAGACCTGAACCAACTAATATTAGCTTCATTGCTATCAGCCTCGGTATTTTCTAAATCCTCTCTGTACTCTAATGTACTCTGGGTATATGCCTGACTTGAATCACCCTGATCATCCCCTCCCATGTCAAAAATATCCCTACTCTTAATCCTAATGGCAACTTGCCATTCAGGCCTATGGGAATCTGTAATGTAAAACACTTGATCTGCTTGTGAGCGAAATACAAATGGCTCACCTTCTTGGTCTCGACCACTGTACATTAAATGCTTAAAATTGACCATTGTAAAACCAAACTCATCTCTCTCCACTCCCCTATTGATATCAACCCAATCGTACTGGAATAACATTACTTTGATAGACTCTGTGTATTCCAATTCAATAACTTTCTTCAATACACCATAATACATAACTTTTCCCTTGACTGGATGTTTATCTTTTGAACTTGCATAACAAGTTGTTAACGCCTCTACCAGTACCCCACTGTTCTGAGTTTTTCTATTGATCTCATGTGCCTTACTATTAAACCTGAGGCCATTAATGATGTATTCTTTATAACTCCTCGCATCCAAGTTTGGTCCACGAGCAAGCCATTTGATATGATCAGGCACTTCAACATTGTCCATGCGTAGTTTCATAATCTGATGATACAAATTTATAAAAATAAATTTTGAAAAAATAAAATGTCAAAATCACATAGATAATAAATGTTTTACTTACATAATCAGTGAACCATTTTGGAAACTCCTTAGCATGTTTTGCATCTACATCATGTGGACGACCCTGCCGTCCTAATTTGCGGTTAATTTCTTGCTTGTGCCTCCTAAATAGTATGTATAAATTTTAAATTGAGATCAATAATTAATATAGATTTATATATATATATATATATATATATATATATATATATATATATATATATATATATATATATATATATATACCACATACTAAAAGTTATATGCACTACTTATTCTCGATATTTGTTTACTCCATCAAAGTTGTCCAATACGTACCGATGTGCTTGCTCTCTTTCATTGCAACTAAGTCGTACCATCTCACAACTCCCTACAGGCCTACCCAACCTAGGGAATATTGACTCAGGATCTTCCATCTCAGTTGACCCGCAATTTCTAATCGGTCTACTTGACCTCGTTTCCACACCTTCAAAGTATCTGGAGCAAAAGGTCAACGCCTCATCTGCAATGTACCTTTCTGCTATTGATCCTTCTGGTCGACTACAGTTGCGCACATAGTCTTTAAGTCGTTTAAGGAACCTGAATCACAGTAGTGAAATATTCATTTAACATATGCTGGAAATGAAAAAAAAAAAACTCACCTTTATTATGTAAAAGATACAATAAATGTTTCACCCTAACCTTTCTATTGGATACATCCATCGGTATTGAACTGGACCACCCAAGATAGCTTCGTGCGCTAGATGAATATTCAGATGCACCATAACATCAAAGAATGAAGGTGGGAAGATCATTTCTAACTTGCATAGTGTTAAGGCAATAGATTCACCAAGCTTCTTATAATCTACCACTGTTGCAACTTTACTACACAGGTCTCGATAAAATGCACATAAATTAATCAACACAAGGGCCACATTTTTTTGCAAAACAGTACGCAGTACAACTGGAAGAAGTTGTTGCATCAAAATATGACAATCATGGCTTTTCAATCCCGTTCTTTCTCGTTTCTCTACTAGCTTTGATATGTCACTGCATAGCCCATCCGGAACCTTCACACCCCGTAAAACTGTACAAAACATTTCTTTCTCAGGGTTAGTCAGTGTATAACATGTTGGTGGTATGTACAACTTTTTCTTCCCTTCAACAAACTTTGGTTGCAGATCAGATCGAAGATCCATCTCTCTTAGATCTAAACGTGAATTGACATTATCTTTAGTCTTTGCCTTAATACCCAACAGTGTCCCAAGTATACTGTCACATACATTCTTCTCAATATGCATTATATCTAAATTGTGACGGAGTAAATTAGATCTCCAATATGATAACTCAAAGAATATACTCTTCTTCTTCCAGTTACGTGGTTGCTCTTGATGTTTTTTCCTTTTTTTGGGTTTCAAGCCACTAGTTCCATCATTTTCTTTCCCAAAGTCTGGAAAGTGTACACGAAGCAACTTTTCCAATATGTCAAATCCCAATATTGACTTAGGGTGTAGTCTATGTTCCTCATTGCCATCAAAATTCCTTTTATCCCGGCGATATTTGTGATCTTTAGGTAAGAATCGACGATGGCCCAAATAACAATGTTTTCTTCCATATTTCAACCACCGGGAATTTATATCTTTGGCGCAACATGGACAAGCTAAAGCACCTTTCGTACTCCACCCTGAGAGCACTGCATATGCCGGAAAATCATTAATAGTCCACAACAAACATGCTTTTAGGTTAAACATGGCCTTCTTATGACCATCATAAGTCATAACACCTGTGTTCCACAATTCCTTCAACTCTTCCATCAATGGTTGCAAATATATATCTATATCATTCCCAGGTTGCCGAGGTCCAGGAATAAGCAAAGTAAGGAGGAGGTTGTCCGGCTTCATGCACATCCATGGTGGCAAATTGTAAGGAATTACCACTACTGGCCATATGCTGTACTTGCTGCTCCTTGAATTAAATGGGTTAAATCTGTCAGTTGCTAACCCGAGTCTGATATTACGAGGTTCAATACTAAACGATGGATGAAGCTTATCGAATTCTTTCCAAGCTTGTCCATCGGCTGGGTGCCGTAACCTTTGGTCATCTGTACGGTTCTCGTGGTGCCACAACATGTTTAATGATGTTTTAGACAACATATATAACCTTTGCAATCTAGGTATCAATGGAAAATGATGCAACGTTTTAGCTAGAATTTTTTTCTTTTCTGATGTATACCTAGATTTGCCACATGTGGAACAATGATCATCATTCTCTGCTTCCTTCCAATACAACATACAATCATTTGCACATGCATCAATCTTGTTGTAGTTGAGCCCCAACTCCTTGATAATCTTTTTTGTTTCATAAAAAGTGTTTGGCACTTCATTCGGCACGGGATGTGACTCTCGCAACAAATCTAGCAACATTGAGAATGATTTATAGGTCCAGTTGCCAAGACATTTTATATGATAAAGCCGAAGAATGAAAGACAATTTTGTATTATTAATGCACCCCATATACAACTCCTTCTTTGAATCTTCTATTAGTCTATCAAATTTTTCAGACTCATTAGTCACCCCCTCTGCATCACCATCAATGTTATTTACATTACATTCCCGCATCTCATTTAACATGAAGCGTGTAACGTCTTTGTTTGTGCCGCATGCATCTCTCTCCACAATGTTATCATGGGGAGGTGTGGATGAAGATGAAGCTTCTCCATGATTAGTCCATGAAGATGAACTTTCTCCATGATAAGTCCATTCTGTGTAATTACGTAAAAATCCATCACAAACCAGATGTTCTAACACTTCAGGTTTAATCTTCCATCGGTGATTTATGCAATTTGTACATGGACATACAATCCGGCCACCTTTGCACGATGCACTAGAAAATGCATATTCTATGAATTTGTTTACCTCTCGTCTATAATTAGAAGTCAGCCTGAAACGTGGATCGCTAGAACCTTGAACCCAACTCCTAGGCATGCTATTAACACATCAATGCAATCAAAGAAAAAAACAACTTTAGGTACTAACTTCAATAATTTTTTTGTTAAATAAAAGAGAAAAGTAACTGTCATGCATTTAGGCCATAAAAAATAAGGAAAAGTAATTGTCATGCATTTAGGCCATAAAAAATAAGGAAAAGTAACTGTCATGCATTGAGACTATGTTCTTCCACGATAGGGCCCGAAGGGGGGGGGGGGTTTGAGTGTCTATAGATATCTGTAGACCAGCCATTCAGGCATATGAGTTTGATTTATTTTGGCAATGATTCTTTTCTCTACCTTGTGGATTCTTGTTCTGCTTGGATGGACTTCTAGCGGTGCTTATATAACCTTTCTTGGTAGAAGAGTAGATTCTCTTCATAAATCAGGTGGATTCCTAATTCTTCTTATTTTTCAATTCTTAATTCTACAAATCTGGATTTTGTTCTCCTGTACACCTAAGTATATACTAATTCTGAACTTGCAATTTTTTCTTCTAAATTCTGTTATTGTTCTTTCATTGTACAATTTACAAAGAAAGAAGAGTAAAGATCAATAAGCAATTGAGTTAGAAATGGTACCTAGACTACCAAAGTAGCTTAAGAATAAATATATAGTGAGGGTAAGAGTCTTACTGAGTAGTTGCATCTCGCTTCAGATGCCATCCTTTTATTTTCTCCACCTTCGTCAAAGCCTTTTTCCAATCCTCTACATCAGGCTCACACTTATTCTTGTATTTTTGAAATGGTTCTTGAAGGCTTCCTGACTGATGTCCAACATCCCGTGGCTCAACATCAATGAATATAGTGAGTATAGTTTGATCTTGGGTTAAACAACAATCCCACATCTGAGCAAGTTCTACAAGGCTAAGGACTAATGGTAAAAATACATCGTTTAAGATGCTAGTTGGTGAATGTTAAATGCTAAGGACTAATGGTAAAATCTGTCCAAAATATAAAACGTTATTTTATTTTATTTTAAAACGCTAATAAACATTTTTTTATGTACGTCAACAAAAAAAAATGTTTATTATTAGAAAATACCATCAAAACTAAAAAAATCTATTTACACATCATTCAAGTAGGGGGTTGGTGACTGCTAAATGCTACTGGACAGTTCATTCGGAATATAAAACGTCATTTATTTTATTCATTTTAAAATAAAACATCCCCTCCCCACTTCCAAGAGATCATAAGATACCCTCCCCACATCCAGCAGACTAGGGGTGGGTGGTTTTATTATTTATTCGGAATATAAAACATCGAGCGGATAAGAAGGTCCCTTTCCATGCACGTTCGATCCAGTTTAGTGAAAGACAGAGAAAGAGAACAAGGGTGAGAGAGGATGCAATGGGAATAGCAGAAATGAGATTTGGATTGGTCGTAACTGAACTAGAATAACAGAAATGAGATTTCTACGATTGCGCATAATTTTGACACTCCTCTAAACACGTAATCTTGGAAAAATATAGTATTTTATTGGTAAAAAAATTAGAAAAAAAAAAAACCTTAAAACTAAAAAAACAAAAACTTTCCAACTGGTCGGAAGTAGGAACTAGGAAAAGAAATAATAGCCAAATATTTCCCCAACGATTAAAATATTATCTCTTCTTCTTTTCAGTCTAGGAATCAATATTATATAAATAAAAATACATCTACGAAGAGTTTGTTAGCACTAAAACCATACCTAATCTCGCATGCTTTCGGACTATTCACCTACCTTGTCTTGATTTTGAATAAATTATAATAGTTTTAGCATATTTAATTATAATAAATGCATTCTTATACTCCCGTGAAACATTAATCACTTCTTCCACCAAAAAAAATAAAAAATTAATCACCTCTAATTTTTTTTTTTTTTTGTGGTAAATATCACTTCTAATTTTTGTTGAACACTGGAGTTTTCTATCTTATGGATCCATCCATGTTCATCTAAATTTTCTATGTGGCATAAAAGCACAGCAGCATGACAGTTATAACCTTCAGAATAGCCCTATCGTTTTGTAACTTAAATTTAATGGTGTTACCGTACGTCCACGTATCTCCATGTATCATTTCTTTAGACTTGAAATTTTTCAAAGATAGTCCTGTTTTTTTCAATATTTTATTTTACTACTTCAAAAACTTAATTCAGAATTTAGAACATAATCTCTGAATATGAAATTTTGGGTCTATCAGTTTACAAATTGTAGGTCTATGTAATGTGACACAATGCAATTTGGGGTGCTATGTAGAGATATCCTCTACACCCATTGGTGTAGAAAGCCCACTACCTTTTGAGAAGATATCTTTGATGCACCGAAACAACATTCACTGAAAATTTTCCAATCCAATGGGCAATGGGGATTCAGTGTGAGTTCTTCACTCTAGTCTGTCCTTCTTGGATTAGGATTATCTTATTAGGATTAGGATTCTCCACCTCAAATCCTTGTTGGACTAGGAGTTTTTTTTGTTTTATAAGGATTCAAACTATTAGAGTCCTACTTATACTAGGATTCTTCCGAGAGACTCTTAGTGTGACTGGGTTCCCTAGTGCTACTGGTGAGTCTTTACCACACCTCCCTTGCATTAGTGGCAGCTAATTGATGTCATCAAGCTCAGCATTAGAAGTACTAGCAAATGGGTTTCTGTACTTTTTGGGCTGCTTGTTCCCTATCATACTCTTATGAAGACAAACAGCAAGAATGGAAATCCCTTTAGCCTCTCATACTTCAGGAAAAGTAACTGTCTAGGAGCCCAGTTAAGGAGATAGGTTGTCTGCGTCTACTTTCTTCTTCTCTTTTAATTTTGTCTTTTTTATGATATTAAATATATACTGTATGACTTTGAATGTTTTTTTTTTTAATTCATAGAGATTTTCAGTAAAAGCTAGGGCATAACTAAGTCAACTAATTAAACCACAAACCTTAATGTCGATTTGGGGTTAAGGAGATGGGTAGAACCACAAACCTTAATGCCGTAGGAAACTCTCCTCTTCCTCAATCATGCGAGATGATATAAACCGATAGTTGAGGATCAATAACTCTGTAGATATGTTGAGGATGCAGAACGTTTTCTTCATGAGAGATGGTGTACACCGATGTTGAGGATCATTAAGGATCGTTGCAGATCGTTGCAGATGCCGCTGAAGCTATGGAGGAAAGAGAGAATATAGGATGAGAGAGTGGAGTGGGGAAGAGATAGTGGAGCGCTTGGAGAGGGAGAGAAGGAGAGTGGGAGCTAGAGATGGAACCGTTTCTCTCGAGATGAGGGAGAGAGCTTCAGCGGAGAGAATACTCGAGTATGCGTGGGAGAGAATTAGGGAGAGAATGTGAGCGGGAGAGAATAATGAGGGATATTCCTAAAACTAAACTGCTTTGTTTAGTTTTAGGGATAAGAAAGAAATCTGCAGGATTTTGACGATTTGTTTCTAAATCCAAAATCCTTTCATATTCCACAACGGAATTATATTACCGTAGAAAAAAAATTTCCATAATTATATATAAATCTTTCTTTAGCCACGGGAAACATTGTGGTTATTTAATTATGGAGATGGAGAATCCCTCTTGATTTAATCATACTTTTTATTTTTTTATAAGAATAAAACCAACAGATGTTAATATTACAAGGGTTAAACAGATGTCATTAAGGATCACATCTACAGAAAAACACATGATTTCTCCCTCCTACTTAGATTGTTTGTTTCCATCTCCAGTAAATGGAGGGCATCTAATGTATCATTTTCCCCTTGCACTTATCACATGGGGCTCGAAAATGACAAAGAGAGGAGAAAGAGAGAGAGAGAGGTATTCTGGTAAATAAACCTTATTACTCGGATGCCCTCTAGAACTCCTTCTCACACCCCACAGTCCCACACTTCATATTCTTCAAGGATCTGGGGAGGGATCGACTGAATAGGCTGATTCCACAATCATACTGCACAGTGGAAGAGTGATTCCACACGTATAGACTGATTATAGGGTTTTTGGGAGCTGATCTAATACCAATCTGAACTTGACATCCTCCTAATTCTGGGTACTTATTAGGATCCATTTGATGACATTTCCAATCCCTAATCTTTTTTTATTCCTAATCATATATGGATCTTGTTTTTTTTACATGTTTTGTTGTTTATACAACACATATGAACTAAATGGCCAATATTTTCGAATGTAATTGTACAGAAAATGGGTTTGAAAAGATGTTAGTAAGAAGGGTTTGAAAATTTGTTAATGAAATTCTTGATATATAAATGGTATCTTATATTTATATATAAATTTTTTTGGTAAGAATTTGGATTTCATATTAGTATTTATCAAATGCCATTCTAATCTCAATAAATTCTGGAATTGATTCTAAATTGATTTTTATTAAACGAGTTTCTACTTTCAATAAATTTTGGAATCAATTACAAAGTAGCGTTACCAAAAAATATCCCACTTTTAGAAAAAAAAAATTAGAAACACCATAATTGCTCGAGAATTTGAGATTAAGGGCCTATTTGATAAAACTTCTGTTTCTGGATTCTATGGATTTTGGCTCCCAGGGAGCCATTTTAGAGTAGAAATGCATTTGATAAGTCCGGTTGGATTCCATCTCCCACAGAATGAACCGGATTCGATTGGAGAGATAGTATGTTATCAAAATATGTTTCTATTTTAGAATTGTGTTATTAAATAAGTTTCTACTCCAAAATAATCTTGAAGTAGTCTGGAGTATAATTCAAATTTAAACTACAATCATGGCTTTTTCGTAGAAGTAAATGTATTTTTTACCACGGAAAATTATTTTACGTTGTTATATACACTTTATTGTATTTTGGGTAAGTTATTTCCCCACGGAAAACATAGTATCATTGTTGGAAATATATATTCCACAACGGAAAATTTTTTCCATAGTATACAATGATATTTTTTGCCATGGAAAAATGTTTCCGTAGAAGTGAATGTATTTTTTACCACGGAAAATTATTTTACGTTGTTATATACACTTTATTGTATTTTTGGTAAGTTATTTCCCCACGGAAAACATAGTATCGTTGTTGGAAATATATATTCCACAACGGAAATTTTTTTTCCATAGTATAAAATGATATTTTTGGCCATGGAAAAATGTTTCCGTAGAAGTAAATGTATTTTTTACCACGGAAAATTATTTTACGTTGTTATATACACTTTATTGTATTTTGGGTAAGTTATTTTCCCACGGAAAACATAGTATCGTTGTTGGAAATATATATTCCACAACGGAAAATTTTTTTCCATAGTATACAATGATATTTTTGGCCATGGAAAAATGTTTCCGTAGAAGTAAATGTATTTTTTACCACGAAAAATTATTTTACGTTGTTATATACACTTTATTGTATTTTGGGTAAGTTATTTCCCCACGGAAAACATAGTATCGTTGTTGGAAATATATATTCCTCAACGGAAAAAAAAATTTCATAGTATAAAATGATATTTTGGCCATGGAAAAATATTTTCGTATAGATAAATGGTATATGTTACGAAAAAAAATAACCGTAGCTTAAGACTTATTTTCTACTACGAAATTTAGTACCCATTGCTAAATATTATTTTTAACAACAGAAAAATGGTTACTGTAGCCAATTTTTGTAGCGAAAAATGCCTTCTGTTGTAGTGGTGGAGGTTTTTCCTCTATATAAAGGGTGTCCCTTAGCCTCTTTCACTCTTTTAGATCCCAAATTGAAAGAGAGAGAGGAAGGGAAAGAGAAGGAGAACTGAAGAAGAAGGCTGGGAGGAAAAGTTGCAGAGAAGATTCTAATTTTCTACAAACTTAAGGTATGAAACCCTTCTCTGTAGCAGTAGAACATCTAGATTAGGATCTCCAATTGTAATTGAGATGTTGAAACAAGGTAGGATCTCAACCATGAGACTCCATGATAAAAAAACTCCAAGAAGATCCATGGAGATTAGATTAGGGTGAATAACTTCGCAAAATTATGAGTTTAAGGCCATAGATCGATCATAGGAGGGACCCTAATGATAAACTAGGGAGTCGACTCAAGAAGGGATTGGATTGAGGACAAAAATCAACCAAGACTTTGTGTGGTCGCGGCTATGGTCGACCACGCAGTAATCACATGATCGACCACACGCTCTCGAGAAAATCCCAGAGAAGGTATGGTTGCATGTGTGGTTGCATGATATGAAACCACATGTATCAACTACACGACCTGTGGTCGCAAATTTTGAGACCATAGGTGCAACCACACCTGCGATCACACAGTCTCAGGAAGTCTGTTTGACTCTAGATTAAGTTTTTGACTACTGCAACTTGGTAAACTTGAACCCTAACTTAAATACATTAATTGTTTAGGTTCTCAATAGATTCAAAGTGACTTCCAAAGCTTGGAAGAGGAACCAACATCAATCAAAGGTGAGGGAAGAAGACATAAACTAATTGGATAATAACAAATTATTTTATTTTATTTATCCAATGCAATAATTGATTCTATGCTTGTATGCTTGTAATGTGGATCTCACATGTTATATAATATTACTGTTATATTTTACTCATGCATATTTATTTCTGTTTATTAATAATATGATTATAATGATGATGCTAGGAAAAACATGTGATTGTGTATGTGTGTGGTTAGTGTGCTGAATGCGAGTAAAGTATCAAGGGGAGGACGTGACACTGTGGTCTCAGGCCTGACCACCAGACTCTAACTTTATCTCTACTTAAGTCTTGCCCATTGACATCGTCGTATCGCCATTACCTTAGTGGAACTATTACTTCGTAGGGCATCAGGGGAGGTGGTCTCGGACCGTGTGGTCTCTGACTCTACCAGGGGGCTTTAGCTTTATCTTTATGAACATATTAAGGGATGCTGGGGTGAGGCCTTGGATACATTTAGATGACTTTAAGATTAATTAGTTGCAAACCCAGTTTGTAAGCCCTCGCCAGTAGGGGCTTACGTGTTGGTATGGGTAGGGCATCAAGAGAAGTGTTGGCGGTGTGTGATCCAAACACTTTAGCTCTATCTTTATTCCATGGTGGGGTGGATGTGGATGATAATGGTGTTTGATTTATTGGATGGGCTTACACACCCGTGTATAGAGGTGCGGTGGCCGCTAAACCTTTCTATAGCACAGTTGCAAACTTAAAATTAGAGATATGAATTGAATGCATGCATATGTTTGCGCATTATTTTATTTTCTCATTGAGTCGTGATGTGTGCTCACCCTTTCAATGTTGAATATTTTTTAGTTGTTGATGCAGGTATTATTGTAGAAGATTATATGAATGAACCGACATATGGACACGTAGCAGCTATGGACGTAGAATTGATGGAGGAAGCGCATGACCCATCATGCGAGCGCAACCAATGTGTCTTTGATTAGTTTAGCTATTTTTTACTATGAGAACATGCAATTGATTATTTTACTCTATGTTTAAGTTATTTAGAAATAATTGGATTTAATTAATTATCATCACTGTTAGATACTCAGTTTATTTTTAATAAAGACTTCCGGTATTATTTATTTACTCTGATCATTATTGTGGATTGTACTTAGTTTAACTGGATGGGCACGACCTATTCGAGATCCTGATTTGTACCGTTGGTTTTCATGACGGTTCATCACATCACTAGTTAGTCTAGAATTGAGGTGTGACAACAGGGATATGCCTTCTGTGGAGACCAACTAAAGAGGCCACAGTCGATGAACAGGTTCTCCAAAGAAATTCTTTGACCTTAGGGGGAGCTTTTGTCACACCCCAATTCTAAATGAACCAAAAGTGTGAATGAATCGTTATATGAACCAACTGTTCAAGCTAGGATCACATAAGACCGTACCAACAATCAAACCATACATATCCACAACACAATTAAGGATAAAAAATAATAAGCGAAAGTCTGTATTAATGAACTGAGTGTCTAATGATAATTACTATATAAACCAATTATCAAATGTAAATCAAAACATAGTTTAGATATCCATTACAAGTTCCAAATACGAGAATAAGTCACTAAGCATAAACACAGTGGAAACATTCACATGATGAGTCATGCTCGTCCTCCACCGTCTGCACGTCCGTGGCAGCCATGTGTCCTCAAATCGAAGCGTTGACATAATCCTCGACAGTTATACCTGCATCATCAACTAAAAGAAATACGATATCATGGGATGAACTCACAACTTAGCTCAGTGAGTAAACAAAACAATGCAACAAATATATGCATGATGTCAAATTCATATCTTTAGTTTGGTATAAGTTTACAACGTGTTATGGTAAGGATAGGCGGCCACTACACCTCCATACATAAGAGTGTGAGCACAGCTAACTGATCACACACCGTTGTCACCCCACATCATTTACTACAGAATAGAGATAGAGCTAGTGCTTAATGGATCACACACCACCAACACTCCCCCTGATACTCTACCCTATACCAGTACGTATGCCGCTACTAACAAGGGCTTACAAACTGGGTTCGTGTCAAACCAATTCTAGATGTCATTAGATTTGTATCCAAGGTCTTACCGCAACATCCCTCAATACAACACAGAGATAGAGCTAGGGTCTGCTAGCAGAGCTATAGCCATACATTGCGATCACCTCCCCTGATACCCTATGTCGTACTAATTTCGCTAAAGTAATGGTGATACAACGATGTCAGTGTAGTGAATGGTTCGATGCTACAACCTCTCCACATTTAATACACCAATCACATACAAACACATGCCTATCCTCATCATCAATATCATGAAAGCAATATAAATAAATATGCATGAACAAGATATACAAAACATGGCATCAGTTACGTTAACAAAAAATATATGGTAGCTTGTTATTAACCAATTGGTTTAGGTCTTGTTTCCTCACCTGTGAACAATGTTTGTTCATCTTCCAAGCCTTGGAAACTATCTTGAACTAGTGAAAAGCCTAAACAATTAATGAACTTAAATTAAGGTTTCATTTCATCAAGTTTTGACACTTGGACTCACTGTTCGGTCTGCTATTTGAGCCTCCCGAACATTGTCTGATCGCCTGACCAATCCTACATTGGTCGATCGATCAACCATCTAGACAATCCTTGTCATACTCTCCAATAGTAACCGGTCACCTCTTTGGTCTGCTATTTAGCCGACCAATCAAGGGATTGGACAACCCCTGAGTTATATTCCAAGCTTATCTTTCAGTCCGAATTCCTTCTGAGTTGAATCTTCGGCTCAACAATGGGATCCATCCTAGGATCATTCTATGGCCTTTAACCATTGGTTTCAATTACCCATTGTAACCCTAACAATTATATTTACTACAGATTTATATTAAAAACCTTAAGATCGAAATCATGGTATTGGTATTGGATTGAATCCTATCTCACACATTGTGACCTCAAATCCTAAATCTAACTTAGTTTAACCTTCTACAGAGGTAATGTAGTTATCGTGGATCCTTGATGTGGTAGGTTGGAGACTTAACGGCACAAACCCTCTCAGCAGAGCTGCTTCTTCTCTTCGAAGCTCTCTTCTCCTTCTTCTATTCTCTCCTTCTAAATTTTAGGGTTTAAGATTGATCAAAAGAGTGAGAGAAGGTAGAGAGACGACCTCTATATAGAGAGAAAGTCTCCATATAGAGTCATCTCTCAATTAGGAGAGTGATCCTCTCAAATTAGGAAACTTTCCTAATCTCAGAGATAGATTATAGGCTTGACTGGTCCACTGACCAGTCGCCCAACACGTGGACCGGACAATCCAAATTGTCTGACCGGACAATCAACAAGTGACTGGTTTCTTACCTAGCTTTGTGGTTTCTTCATATGGTTGGTTCGTTTGAACCGATTATGATGGGAAGACCTGGTATGACACGGTTAAACCCGGGTTAATGGAGTACGAGTCTTTTAGCTTTGTAGTTCCAAATATGCTTCCAAATTGATTTTAGAATAGAATTCCATGAGGCACTAGATGAAGAGGATGGCAAGGTAGATAATTCTTGTGCTAGCAGGTTTGAAAGTAGATGATATGCTGACTTAACTGAAAATTTACCTGTGTGAGAACCCCCCCAAATAAGAGTATCTTCTGATGGAAATATACGGAGAGGGATACTTCGAATGACATCCACTTCTGCTGAAGAAAACAAAGTAGTCAAGAGATCAACTTTCCACTCAGCTGTGGAATGGTCAATCAAATTAGACACAAACATGAGAGAAGTAGAAGAAGGTTTAACCAATTGGATCTTAAAATTTCTAAAGCCAAGTAACCAGGCATCTTCCCAAACCTTAATAGAAGCCCCATTGCCCACCTTCCACGACAAACCTTGAAGGAGAATATCATGCCCAATTATAATGCTATGCCACACCCACGAAGGGGAAAGACCAAGCTTGGTCTGCAAAAAATCTGTGTGTGGAAAGTAGATTGCTTTGAGCATCCTGACCCAGCAAGCCTGTGGGTTTTGCCATACGTGCTAGGCCAATTCCCCCCTATTCTCTTTAGAAAGACACATTCTTTCCCACAAGAGTCAATGGATGCCTTTTGATCTATTTCGTTTGGTTCAATAGAACAGAGTCGCAGCTTGTTTGAGGGAGTGAAGAGTATACTTGGGCAGTTGAAAGTGAGATGCTACATAATTGTCATGGGAAGAATAACAGACTTGAGTAAGGTCTCTTTACCTGCTTTGGATAGAAGACATAACTTCCAGTTTTGAATTTTCAAAACAGTTCTATCAACTTGAGCTTGGAACAACAGCTTCTTTGAGATGCCAAAGTCTGTAGGTAATCCCAAGTACTTTGTAAGCCCGTTTCCATACGGAATCAACACCCGAGAAAACCACCTTCTGAACCTCATGGGGGTATTGGGGCTAAACGTTAATGAAAACTTTTTAAGATTAACCAATTGACCAGAGGCCTTACAATAATGATTCAAACAATCCCTCAAATGCAATATTTCTTTCAGTTTAACATGAGAAAATAGAAGACAATCATCTGCAAACAGCAGATGAGTTATAGGGACTGTTCTACGCTTAATTTGAATGCTGCTAATGAGACCCTGATCCTGATAATGCTGTAAGACAAATGATAAACCATGTGCATATAAAATAAAGAGGGCAAGGGACAAAGGATCCCCTCGCCTTAGCCCACGGGTAAGAGTAAAGGAGCCATGCTCCGCCCCATTAATGATAAGGGTATACGAGACTTAAGATATACATGTCATCATAAGGGTAATCCAAGTGACAGCAAAACCCAATCGCCTTAGGATAGAATCCGCAAAGGACCATTCCGTACGGTCATACGCTTTCTACATATCCAATTTAAGAGCCATATGGCTCATTTTGGACTTTTTCTGTTATTTGATATAAGGCCTCATGGACCATTGGAATATTGTCAGAGATCGTTCGATTGTGAACAAAAGCTGACTGACCATAAGCTTGGAAATGAGCTTCATGCAGACATTGCAGAGGCTGATAGGCCGAAATTGGTCTAGGGCCGTTGGGTGTTTCACTTTTGGAATTAAACACAGATAAGTTCTATTCATTTGAGCAGATAAAACCCCCGTACTAAAGAAATTAGAGACAAACCTAAAAATCACTTCACCCGTGGATTCCCAATACTTTTGGAAGAAAAGAGGTGGAAAGCCATCAGGCCCAGGAGCTTTCAAATGGGCCATATTCGACAATGCTTGTTTTACTTCGTCCATTGTTGGTGGAGCTAGCAAAGAAGCATTTATCTCCGCAGTAACTACAGGCCGCACATGTTGAAGAACCGAAGCAATGGCATCCCCGCAGATTGCATCAAATTGAAAAGCTGATTGAAAGTAGGCCAAGAAAGCATCATAAACTTCTGTACTAGATTTGGACCAGACATCTGGCTGTATTTGAATTTGAAGGATACGATTAGCTTGCCTGCGTTGGATGGTGGTGGCATGGAAAAAGGAGGTATTTGCATCACCTAATTGGAGCCAGTGCACCCTCGATTTTTGCTTCCACAGTAGGTCCTTATGAATTCCTCCTCCAATTGGTTAATGATGGCATCCTCTTGTTGTTGAGTGAAATGATCTCTTGGTTGACTTTGAATAGCTTGGAATTGAGCTGTGAGCCTTTTGATATTGGATTGAATCCTCCCAAAGGCCTTTTGAGATGGAAATTGTACCCATAAGAACCATATTTGAGATGGGCCCACATAGCCTCTTAATTTTAATATGAATTGCAGTGGAGAATTTGGTTCAAACTATTTCCAAAATATAAGCTCAACCCTAAAATTTTAGAGGGCTTGAGTCTTAGAAGACAGCACCCAACAAAATGTATGATGGCTCTAGGATTCGTTTGAATCACTAATTTTTTTTTCAAGAAGTAATCAAATCCGACTCAAACTTTGATACATTGGTAAGGAAGGTGAGATCCGCTTCTGCTTCATCCCGGCTGGAGATAAGCCATCATGGTCAGGTGAGCTCTTAGAATGGATCGAAACTGCATTCATACTGGAGGAGACAACCCATTGCAATCCAAGCTTAATTGCAAGGGCTTCACCGACGAAGACTGAGGATGATGGGAAGGGATGTTTCAGCCCTAACCAGTTTATCATCTAAATTTAATGTATATGCACATTAATATTCTAGGAACAGTAGAATAGGAGAGTTTAAATAAATATAAGATAATATACCCATTTTATTTTAAACAAAGATAAATATAGATGAGCCCATGAAACAAGATTTCAAAAATTCGCTCTGATTTGAAGTATAAATGTTACTAGGTTTTGGCCTGGTGTCCCCCTTTGAACTAGCATGCATTTGGGGCTCATGGATTCCATTATCGTCTGATGTTTCAAGGACAACACATAGGGTGAAGGGATGTTTTTAACAGCCATAAGATAATCAAAGGGAAGGCTGTTGGCTGGTAAATTCCCGGTCTAACCGACGGAAACCAGTAAGTTGATCTAGTCCGATTTTAAACTAATCTGAGGAAAGATATGAGATGGCCTCCAATTCATTGGTTAAATTTATTCCAGGATATGATGAAGTATTTTCCGGCTAAACCATCTGTTATGTGTGTCTTGAAATACTTCTGCACTTTTAGATTTATGGTTTGTTTGGAAGATTGACTGACTTTGTTAATTTTAGTAATGACCCGAATGAAATTTTTTCTAAGATCTATGATGGTAGCAGAGGGTTGGGCCGATAGTTGGGGGTGCCCCCTGGTATGGTTCGGCCTAACTCAATGGATTGACCTGATGGATCGGTCATACTTGGAGGAGCTCAGTTGTAAAGTTCGGATCAGCCGCATGTACTAGAAGAGTAACAATTAGATGATATGTGTTCCATGAGTTAACGGGTCTTAACTTTCCTTAACTCATATAACTCTGTTTTAATTTTATTTTTTTTCTCCCATTATTTTCTATTAATAAGGTAAGTTAACTGAAATGGTTTATTGGTTATTTTTTTTCTTGAAAAATAAAATCTTCCTTAATTAAAAATCATATTTGAATTGATAATAACCTCTCACGAATTTTTGAATTGTTTCTTTTTTCTTTTTAATTTTTTTTTTATTGATACAAACTGAAGAAATAAATTATAATAAAAAAATCATAATTCCCATTTGTTGGCCGGATCAACTACACGTACAAACATTGAATCAAAAGGAGATTGGGAGATTTCAAAATTGTGAAATCTAAGAAGGAACAGGAACATCTATTGTAAGTCTTCTTCCTCAACTTCTCCTTTCATTTTGATTTCATTTTCTTATACTAAAACATAGGAGGAAGTTCCAAACCCGTTAGAGAAATCATGACAAAGAGAAAGAACATCATCTTCTTCATTGTGAACCTTGGATTGATGCTCCTTCCCCAATGGTTTTACAACATTAGATAATCAAGAAGTTTCCTCGACATTCAAATATGATTTTTGATTAAAGAATATTTTATTTTTCAAATAAAAAAATAACTAATTTAGTCCGTTCACCATTAAAATAGGAAGTAATGGATAAAAGAAAATAAAAATTAAAAAAAAAAAAACAAATAAAAATTCATGAGAAATTATCTTCCATTTAAGTTAACTTACCTTATTGATAGGAAGTAATGCGAGAAAATAAAAGGAATTAAAAACAGAGTTATATTGGCTAACCAAAGTTAGCATCCGTTAACTCCGTAGGACACTTGTTGTCTAAAGAGTGTACAACAGGTGATCCGGACTCATCCTTTTCTCTTGTCTTGTAACTCTAACCACAAAAAAGGAAGAGAGAAATAGGGTTTTGTGTTTGGACTTGGAAAAGAGTTTGTCCTTAATTGATTTCCATCATAATAATCTCAAATTAAAAAAAAATGACTCATCTTCATCTTCTCTCATAGATGTAACACATGACATTGTTGTGTAAACCACGTTAAATCGTTGGGCCATTTTGCTTAAATCGTTTCTATTTTCTGTTCCTGTTTCTTATTGCTTGCTCTAACACCATCCAAACACCTTCATTTTAAACCAACCCGGTTCATGATTAAATGAGACTCGAGACTACCCATAGCAAGTTTTAACCAAATCGGTTTGGCTTTCGGCCTCCCATAGTTAACTAGAAAATCCCAAATTAGAAAGAATATCTGATTTCAAAATGGGGACCACTATCTCTTCTCTCTCACGTCTTTTTTATTTTTATTTTTTTTTTTCCTTACGATCTTATGTGTCTTTGAAGGATTTTTTTTTTTCTGGTAAAATTCCTTTAAGTTTTTCCTTTTTTTTTTTTTTTTTTTATTCTTTGGAAAAGTCTTTAAATGATGGAGTATATAGTTTAGGGTTTATTGGTGTCATGGCATTCTCACATTGACTGTGATCCAAATTGATTCCATTTCTAAACCGTTAATAATTTTGAAATTTTAGTTTCATTCTTATTTTTCTCTTTCTACTTATGTATGCTAGAACGGTTTTATCTCTCTCTCTCTCTCTATACTTGATAATTCGGTTTGACACACGGGCTTCCTAATTTACAACTGGTCTACTTTATATGTTCTCATCCGAGATAGTTGGGATTCCAAGTAGAAAAAGAAAAAGGAGAAAACCATGGAAGACACTAAAAAAGAGAAGAGAATTAAGAACAACAAGTCAAATTATCATTAGATAGAAAGAGTTTACGATAAAATTGAAAATCATTAAAAGAATGGTTTCTAACTTTCTATCATTCAATTGAAGATTAAAAAAAATAATTAGAGACTCAGTACAATACAATAACAGCTTTAAAGACGTGGTTAAACCAGTAAAAACCACAACTACAAACTGACCAATTAACGTCGTTGTTCTTGAGAGAAGAATATCATTCTTGAGGAACATTAATTGCAAAAAAGAGCTTCTTCCCCCCTCCATTTTGTGAACCTCGATTAGATTTGGATTGTATCACCAGTATGTAAATTGTTGCCCACCATCATCTTGGCCCATTTTTTGATTAATACGTAAATGCCATTTATGTTCATCCGCCATTTTTAAAGATCAAGCTCCAAAATTCTGGCTCTTTAGCTCCCATTCACAAAATCAACACATCTCCAGGTATCTCCTTGTGTGAAGCTTGTCTTCCCTCTGCATTAGTTAAGAATTTTTCCGACCTTACTTGTTTTTCTGGTATGGATTGTGGTTATAACCCCAGCTCATATCAGTAGCAGTCAAGGTCTTTTCTATTACCCATATCACATCGTCGCCTCCATGTTCATTGATTGCATTAAGAAGTTCCCCAGGCATTGTTGTTGGTGTGGGCTATGGTCTTTCTGGATTCCAAAATCAAAGGTGCAATACCATTCTCCATCTTCTTCTTCTTGTTCTGCTTCTCAATCTCAGCCACTTGATGTTTTTTCTTCATAATCTATTCTTTCGGTTTTTCTTGATTGTTGCAAACAACGTGAGAGTTGATGCCAAGGGATTCAAGCTCTATAGCTACCGTCTCCTTCAGAACTTCCCAGTGATTTTAATGGTGCCACCTTTTGTTGGACGATGAGATTCTTCTCCACCACAGGTTTTTAAAGTTTCAGTCTAACGACTAATCTCTAACACCATCTTGAGAGATTAGTTGTTTTGCAACTACTGTAGGAAGAACCAAAATGTACAAATTATTAGTTTGATAAAAGATTACTGGAGGAGAAAACATGCAAAAGAATGCAATTTAACAGATTTAGTATAATAAACCCTTGAAGAATATAGACAAAAAATTAAAAACAGAACTAAAATGTAATTGACAATTGAAAAGAGTAAAATGGAGCAGAGTATTAAAGATTTCAGAAATGTACACAAATATGATGGAATTCATACATGTCGTACTTTGAATATGTCCCTACAAGTAAGCCAGTCTGGTTAGATTGGAATTCAGATCATCTGCATGTACATGTATTTTCCATAGGATCCCATCGTCATCGATGTGATATAGGATCCAACTCTAAATTATGTGACCCACTAAATATGAACGATGACGGGATCCCAAAAAAGATACAAGTACTTGCAGGTGAACATTCTCGTTAGGCTGGATGATTGCCTCTTATTTTTCTCTGCAATCTGAACTTCTTTCCCCTTCTTCTTCTTCCTTCTCTCCCTCTCGCTCCTTCTTTCTTTTTCTCCGATTCTCAATCTAATATAGAACTCCCTCTATCCTCTAGATTCTCCGTCTCTCTGAAATTGCATCGGCACCAACAGCAGTCTCATGAGGCAGCACCAGATGTGGTCCAAAGGAGGAGCACCCGAATGAAGCAGAAACCCCACAACCTCTAGGATTACATGTAATGTAATACTCATGCGGATGGGGCTCACACTTGTAAGGCTCATGATAGGATGAGACCGTTATAATCGAAAGTCGTCAACAAATGATAGGAGAGAGAATGTAATGGGGGATCCAAATTAATTAGACCTGACAGCTAATGTAAAAGACAACAATTTATTCAAATTCTTCTTTTTCTCTCATCTTCTTGGAGGTGCTACCTTCGAAGTAGCAGAAAGGGTTTAACAATCTTCCTTTCTTTGACTTCTAGTTATGGTATTATAATTATCCCGTGTGAATGATTTTAAGTAGGTAAAAAGAATCGAACTCAGAATCTTCCATTTCTTAAGGCGTAGGTCCTTTGTCAACTGAACTACCCCTTAGAATTTGCATTGAGTGACATGACTATTACACTTTGACAAAAATTTTGGTTAGATTTTCGGTTCGCAATTCTCCATTCTAAGTATAGTTAGTGAAATAAGTAGCAAGCATGCACTCAATTGCATTCTTTATGAAGTTCAATTTGTATGGAATTCTTAATGGCCTCCGTTCTATAACTTAAATAATATTATGAACTCCTATTCTAGATCTTGCTTCCAGCAGAAGGTGGCTTGCATTTTTGAGCAACCAAGCAGCTCAAATTACTCACTTCCACTAGCTTGATCATCATCTGTTGTATAGGAGATGGAAGAGGCAATATTGACATTGGACACTTGGTGCATCTGTTTTAATTTGCCTATATTCTTTCAACATATTAGTCTTGATCATATTTAGTAAATTTAGATTCGAAAATTATATGAAAGGAGAATAATTTGGAATGAATCGTTTTTAAAGAATTTGGTAAAAAACTTGGTCAATTGAGCAGACTTAAAATAAATTTTGAATGAGAATTATTTGTTTGCCTAAAAAAATTGGATTAAAAATTAGGTTTTTTTTTTGCTGACATTCAAGTGGTATGTAAGGTAAAATAAAATTACAATGAAACAATTGTAATCATCAATTTCACAAACTACAAAAGAATGACAAACATCAATGAAACCAACAAAACATAAACTTAATGTCAAAATTTAATCAAAGAATGTAAATAAACCTAAGAAATTCCATTAATGACGACCAAAGGTAAAAGTTGAAATTTTAATACTTAAATGACCCAAATGGTTAAATTAACGGACCATTTTACCCCCTTAAACATTAATTGATGAAAAGATTTCTTAACACAACAGATTTTTAGGTAATATTTAAGGGGTAAAATGACCCGTTAACTTAACCATTTGGGTATTTTAGGAATTAAAATTTTAACTTTTACATTTGGTTGTCAGTTAATGGAAATTCATTAACAAAATAAGTTTTTTTTGTAATTTATTTTGATTTAAGGAGGTATCTTTGTAATTGTTTAAAATATTTGGGATGTACTTGATTTAAGGGCAAACTATAGGAAAGACACCTATGATTCACTCATTTTATTATTATTATTATTATTATTATTATTAGAGAAATTGATACATACTACCCCTGTAGTTTACCTCCATTCCAGATACTTTAATAAGTTGTTGAACCGAATGAGTTACCCCTGATTCAACCGTTCTTAAATAGATAAAGTAAATATACAATTTTAGCCTTTGAACTGTAAGATATTTTTATGGACTAAATTAATTATAAGGTTAGTTGGTTCAGTGGGAGTCTAGTTACAGGTAAACCTGTTTAAGTATGATTAGAGATGGACCAACCTGGTCCACTGTGGGACTGGTCCAGAGTTGGGGGTGGTATTATAAATACCAATGGTTAGAGTCCCCACAGCCACGGTGTTATTTTCTTCTCCTGTTCCCATACGCAGAGAGAAGGTCAAGGGATCTCGACAGGCTGTGGAAGACTTTGATCCAAGCATTCCAAGCATTCAAACCAAAGACGGTCGAAAATCAATCTGCAGCAAGAGGTATGTCTCTAATCATCTCTTTTCAATACCCATTGTATTCTAGTAATCTGTGTGGTGTGTTCGTTAGGGTTTATGGGAAATCCCATGGGAAAACTCAAAGAGGATCTATGCAAAATTCTTACAGTGGTATCAGAGCCACCTACACAGATCTAGAATCATGGGAAAGCATTGTTAAAACTTTATGTTTGAATGAATTCAAAAAGGGAGATATTTTTCTCCCAAAATTCTCTACGAACTTGTCTAGGGTTTGGACCCTCGAAATTTTTTTTTTCAGACCGTTAAAAGGTAAAATAAATTTTATAGGATTGTAGATCTCAGAGAGACGGAGCCGACGACATAAGGTAGGTCATCGGAGGTGGCCGGACGTACCCTCACGCATCGCCTGAAAAAGCGCGTGAGATCCACACGTCGGCGGCTATTTAAAAAATAAAAATAAAATAAGGGCTGACGTCTGGTTCCGGGTCAACTCGAAAACCCTAGCGGGTTGACCGAGTCGACTCAGAGTAAGGGCGGCGGGCCACACACGTGCTCCCACATGTGTGACCCGATCACAGTCAAAGACCCATGGACCCATTGACCTGACCCGGGTTTTGACCCGGTATCCAACCCGGTTTTGACCCAGTATCCGACCCGATGGCCCAAATTTTTGACTCATTGACCCGAAAATGGCCCGGAACCCGATTGGGTGGACCACTTAGATCGGGGTTTGAACCGATGGTCGGTTCACAGTTTAGGTCGTGGTTCAGTTCGTACCAAACCGTTTGAGTCGGTCTGGACCAATGTATTTAAAAAAAAAAAAATTTGTTTACAATGGGTTCGGTCCTCCCATAACCGAACCCGGACAGACCGAACCGAACCCGGATGAACCGGTTCTAGCCAGTTCAGGATTCAAGAATGCATAAGCCAACTTTGATCGGCGATTGTGAGAGCTAGGAGCGTCGGATTTTGACGCGGTTTTTTGCGTTGGTTTCGTATTTTGATGCTCTACAGTTTGGTACATAGTTTGATACAGTTTGGTGATTTGAGAATTTATTTTTGATTAAAAGGTGCCCCAAATTAATCCAATTTGCAGTTTTCTGCTTATTTATCAGTTATTTTTGTACCAGATGCATATAGAAGGTTATGTGTGCATGAGATTTTATTTATTGACCTACAATGTGCTGCAAAGTAAGATTTGGGGATATCATTGTGGAATTAGGTGGAACCCACCAAAGTGGTACACCTAGTTTCATCATGATGTCTTCAAATTCAAAGTTCATGTATTTGTAAATGCTTGTGTAAGGGCAATGTACACCCAAATGTGGCATTGTTAAGTTTTGATCAAATTAAGGTTTGTGGATGTCATGTGAAGATTGGGTGGAATCTGCCAAAGTGGTACACTCAGTTCCATCATGGTAGTCCTCAAATCCCAAATTTGTGCATTTACATATATAATAAAAGATATATTTTAATACACTATTCTTCATGGTGTGAAAAGCAGCTAAGAAAGTCAGTGTTAACTCAAAGGTGGCATTGTTAAAGTTAAAGGTATGTTCATGCACATGAATTGAAAGGGTTTTAACTTTAGGGAGTCTCATTAACCCAAAGGTGGTGGGATTTTCGAGTCATTATTCTTTCACAGTTATTGCACAGAAACTGAGAAGACCACTGCATGTTTATCCCAAAGGAGAATGTGTAGTTGGTTAACTCTTAGAAAAATGATATTTATTTGCATGAATGGTTGATATGGTTAGTGCAAGTAAATGGTATATATATATATATATATATATCAAATTTCTATTGGTTGATATGTATTTAATCTCATGCATTGATGGTTTCATCTAAGTATGGTTGTCCCAAAAAGGTTTTTGATGTCTATTTCTCTTTATTTGGGACAAAGTAAAAGTAAATATAATTGCATGTGTTTGTATGAGTTTCGTATGATTTTCTATTACTTGATATTTTTGCTTGAACTCATATGGTGATGATGGTTTGTATCTCCCAGGATGTCCATCCTTGTGACTATGCCAGGAGGTTTGGTAGAAACTATTCCTTCCCTGTCTGGGATGAGTTTTAAAAGGTGGTATGAACAGCTAGAAGCCACTCTAGGTTTAATTGACTTAGATATGACGCTTAAAGAGGATAAACCTGCTGCCATCACTGAAACTAGTACCCTAGAAGAGAAGGAGAAAATGAAAAGATGGATGGCAGCAAATAAAAAGTCTATGCTGCTCATGAGGCAGGCCATTCCTGAAACCATGCGTGATGGTGTTCAAGCCAAGGAAATGGTCAAAGAATATTTAAAAGAGATCAAAGGGAAGTTTGAGCTTTCTGACAAAGGACAGAGAAGCACCTTGATGAACAAGCTTACTAATGCAAGGTTTGACAGTAATGGAAGTGTCAGAGATCATTTCATGGAGCTTGCTGCTACTGCTGAGAAGATTAAAGGCATGGGAATAAACGTTGATGATGAGTTTGTGATCCATTGTGCGTTATCCTCGTTACCTGAAGAATATTACCAGATACAACTGGCGTATAATACTCAAGAAGAAGAATGAGATATGAACAAATTAATCTCTGTTTGCACTAAAGAAGAAATGAGACTAAAGAAAAGATTTGAAAGTGTCAATGTCACTAGTCGTCATTCTAGAGAAGATAAGGGTAAAGGAAAGGTTGGGGTAGGACCTTATAGAAAAGATAGACAGTCTTTTAAGAAAGGAAAACCTTATGATAGGGATATGAGTGATGTTGAACGTTTTTGGTGTCATAAGAAGGGGCACATGAAGAGAGAATGTAAAGCAAGAAAAGCTTGGTTAGAGAAGAAGAAGAAGGAAACTGAGACACTAGAGAAAGAAGACACCAAATGATAATGTCGTTTAATACAGTTGTCTTTAGATTATTTTTGGACATTTATTTATTGATTTATAGTTCAATTACTTATTTTAAAAGATTTTATTTGACATGTTTTTTATAGAACTAAATTTCATATTAAATTTAAATGAAGGTATTTTATTAGTTTATTTATTCTTTTGGAATTTGTAATATCTGTGGGAGTCTTTAGATTCTCTTAGTCAGTGGGAGTGTTTAGATCTACTTGATTAGTAGAGATCTGGTAGTTGATGGTTTATCTGTAATTGTTTATGTTGTCTATGGTTTAATGGGCAGAATTATTGGTAAGCATTAATTTCATTGCTTGTATGTATTATTGATTATTTAAGACATGTCAAAATTGTAAGACGGTATTTAGCCAAAGAAGGCGGTATTTAGCCAAAGAAGGCGGTAAGCCAAAGTATGATATTAGTCCAAACTGGAGGCGATTTGCCTATATAAGTTGGATAATATCAAAGTCCGTTGACCTATAAGGATTTTAAGGTAACGGGATCGTGGTAATTCGATCATTGGACTCAAGTATTCATCTCAAAATAATTTATGTCATTAAGTAGACCTCTGTATGTGACTAACAGAAGGGGGTACACCGGATGTGTAGGAGTACTTTCCGCTGTTGTTCGACATTGGTAGGCTTGATGACTAGATCAAAGTAAAGGATGGTTTTGGTGTAATTAGATTCAATGGCCGCATTGGATCAATGGTGAATTTATAATTAATATAGCCCAAGTGGGAGATTGTAAGATATTTTTATAAGCTAAATTAATTATAAGGTTAGTTGGTTCAGTGGGAGTCTAGTTACAGGTAAACCGGTTTAAGCATGATTAGAGATGGACCAACCTAGTCCACTGTGGGACTGGTCCAGGGTTGGGGGTGGTATTATAATTCCAATGGTTAGAGTCCCCACAGCCACGGTGTTATTTTCTTCTCCTGTTCCCATACGCAGAGAGAAGGTCAAGGGATCCCGACAGGCTGTGGAAGACTTTGATCCAAGCATTCCAAGCATTCAAACCAAAGGAAAACTATCGGAAATCAATCTGTAGCAAAAGGTATTTCTCTAATCATATCTTTTCAATACCCATTGTATTCTAGTAATCTGTGTGGTGTGTTCGTTAGGGTTTATGGGAAATCCCATGAGAAAACTCAAAGAGGATCTATGCAAAATTCTTACATGAACCCCTTAAACGACGACTCGAATAGAGAAGCAAACACAATGGATCCTTCGGAATCGTGTAAGTTTCCGTCAACTCAAAATCTTCTCCGGCAATGAGGCACCATATTTTTCGAAGCACGAAACCTCACATCCTCTCGCGCCACCGCCTCAGTATACTTCATCTCTCTGACCTGCTCTGCCGTGATGAGTTCACCAGATTTGGGTGTCCAAATAAACATTTATCCACCGTCGGCGCCGACAAATCTTTTACTACTCAGATCCAAAGATTCAAGCGATAGAGTTGGATTTCCTCTTCATCCCTTCTGTCTAATCAGGTTCATTACATCTGTGCCAGTGCGTTTCTATCACCCAATCAAATGCCACTTCTCTCTCATCTTCGTCTATAAAATAAAATCGCAATCAATCGTTTCTTTTCGTTTTTAGGCGGAGTTCCTTGTCAATATTGACGGTCGTCAACTTCAAATCTCTACTGTAGTTTCGATCTTCGATACTCTTCAATCTTCTTCTACAAGTATAATTTGTAGTCATTATTGGTCCCACATTGCTAATGAGATTGGAATCATGTAGTCATATATATGGAGAGTCCCTCCACTTACTAATTTGAACTTTTGAGTTGGAAACTTGACATGGTATCAGAGTTCCAGGTTCCCTCTCATAATAACCCTAAAAAAAAAAAAAAAAAAAAAAAAAAGAGGCCAAGTCACCGAAAGAAGGACGCCAATTGCACAAAATAGGGATTATGGTCACCCAAAGAGGGACGATCACCCAAAAGAAGGACTATATGTCATCCAAAGAGGGATCAGTCACCCAAAGAGGGACTATATGTCCCCCAAAAAGGGACTATATGTCCCCCAAAGAGGGACGATCACCCAAAGGAAGGACTATATGTCACCCAAAGAGGGATTATATGTCACCCAAAGAGGGATCAGTCACCCAAAGAGGGACCAGTCACTTGAAAAGTGTCATGTATTGCCACATATACTACCACATATACACCACCTAACGGTGGGGTTACATGTGAGGGGGAGTAATGGGAATAGTCTCACATTGCTAATGAGATTGGAATCCTGTGGTCTTATATATGGAGAGTCCCTCCACTTACTAATTCGAACTTTTGAGTTGGAAACTTGACAGTCATTACGGGTGCTTTTCCCATGTTCTTCAAAAAGCTCGTGGAAAAGGTTTTCAAGGTAAGCGACCGATTGATCTACTTTCATTCATGCTTCATTAATTTCCTCTGTTTCTATCTTCTTTATTCATTACATATGAACAATGACCGCGAAATGCTGAAATATTAGGATCTCAGGAAGATGATATTGTTTCACTTTGATTTTTGCATATATTTTCAATGGTGGTTCTAGTGGTGATGTTTTGTTTGTAATCGGTAAGGTTTTCGGATGGTGGCAGATAGATGCCCACTCTCTGCAAGACTTGAAATGGTCGTTCCCACTATTCTGAGCAGACGATACCGCTTGAGCCCTCCTCAATACCACACTCACTCTCTGTTACTCGAATCCAATCGAATTGCTCGATGAGCCGCTATTATCGCATCTTCAAACCTATCATCATTCGAAGCTTCTTCAATGATGAAAATTTTCAAGCAAAAAGGTCTAATCATGGGAAGCTAATTGAGAATTTCATACAATCATACCTGCCAGTAGTCATGTCAACCTGGGCTCGAATCTATGGTATAAAATAGTAAGAGCTGGTGCTGAAGAACTTGGTGCAGGCGTCCACATTGAAAGGCCGGCCCGTTCGTTAATGTCAGATCAGCATCAGTAATGCTTCCCCTTGCATTGCCAACACCTGTAATCAATCAATAATCAATGAAAAAAATCCAAAGGGAACAAAGAATTTGAAAAAACAGGGAATGTTGGTAGTTCAAATTTTAACCTGAAGAGCTGAATTAGCGCCGGAGGAGATCGTACTTTTGCTTTGAGTTGCATATACAAAGGGTTTTTTTAGTAAGTTCACCCCCACTAAAGGGTATTTTGGTCATACTAAAGAGAATAAATGGGTTAAATCGTATGACTAGACTGATTTGTCATTGTGGTGCAAGTAAAAGGGTAGTATGAGTCTGGTTCAATGACTTATTAAAGTATATGGAATCGAGGTAAACTACAGGGGTAGTATTTATCAATTTCCTTTATTATTATCATTATTATGATATTGATTGCATGGAATAAAACATAAAATAAAAATTTCCTAATACATAAAATAAAATTTTCATTACCTTATAGAATGCATGGAATAAAACATTAAATAAAAATTTCTTAAAACATAAAATAAAAATTTCATTACCTTTATAATGCATGTTAAAAAAAAATTTATACCTAAATGCATGTCAAATGTTATTAAACAGCCACTACACAATATTAGCATGATATATATTTATAATAACTCATTGCCTCATGTTGATTACACATTATTCTTCATGATATTTGTTTATTACTCCTTGTTACCTCGCAATGTTGATCATACATTGTTCTTCAGTTATGTTTGTTGGACTTGATGTTGTCATTGTTGGTAACTTGGCTGATGTGACAGTGTTTGTGAGCATTCAGTCAGAGAAATGAGGAGAGAGAGTGTCAGTGTAGGAGAGAGAGTGTTAGTGCAGTGACACAGATCTGACAACTTCCCATGTGTGTTCTACAGTGTTCTACATGTGTTTCAGATGGCTTGCAGCGAGTTAAATGGTATTCTACATTGAATTTGATGCAAGAGATTATCTGTGGACCCACTAGTGATGTGGCACAGTTTCTGTTGATGTGGCCAAGTTTCTGATGATGCGACAGTATTCCTGAAGCTTTTCTGATCATGTTTCTCATGTTTCTTATGTTTCTAGTGTTGTGGCATTGAAGAGAGAAATTCAAGAGAGAGAAAGAAGAGAGAGAATCAGAAGAGAGAGAAAGAGGAGAGAGAAAAAAATGTGAGTGGGACCCACAGGTGTGGTGGCAAGGTGACATGCCAACATGGCAGCCCACAGCACTTGGCATGCATGCATGCAAAGTTTGAAGTCCAAATTCCTAAGTTTTATAGACTTCTAACTTTGGGCCTATTTTTGGTGGGTCCCGCAATAGGTTCATGGTAATCCGACAGTGGAAAGATGTAGAGCGTCGAGTTATCTTTCCAACGCAATTTGAATCACTCAATTCCGACGTCGGATGAGAGAGATATCACAGTTTCCATCGGATCGCTCGAAAAAGTCATTAATACATTTGTTCAGGGGCATTTTGGGTAAGAAGAAATGTAGAAGATTCCAAATCGGCTGCTAAAATGAAGCCACGATGTTCAGATCCACTTTGAATGGCCCAGATCAAGGCGGGCTAGAGTGTATGTCATACGGCGCGTCAAGATGCTATCGCGGCTCAACTGATTGGTTAGATGCAAGTTAAAACCGTGCTCCGCATCATATGAAATGCATTCTGGGATTCCGTGTGACACATACACGGTGAGGCGGCGCCCCAGATTCTAATCTAAAGGACATCATCAACAATGATCGCGCGTGACACGATTTATTCGAATCCGACGAACTCTAGTCAATCCCGCCTTTTAAAGGCTTATCCGACGGCCATGTTTAAAGATCTTTCTTTGTCCAATGGGAACTCGACAGCGCAAATGGCTGCGGCGATTCCGTGTAGCGCAGGTGCACGGTATGCCTCCGAAAGATTCTATTTTAAATTTTCTAATTGACCGTACTTCAAACCGCCATAACTTCTTCATGCGAGCTCCAAATCAGTCCGTTCAAGTTGCAGTTTCCATATTTTCTTATGCTCTATACATTGGGCGCCGTTGGGAGTCTTAAAAACGTTGAGAAAATCAAAAATAGGGTTTTGAAGCTTAACAAAGGATTTTTCTAGGGTTTCGTGCCTGTAGGAGTGATCAATCACCAACTACTTCTTCTCTGTGCATCAATGGAGTGTTAAATCCTTGTGAGAGGTCAGTAGAGCTTTTATTTTCATATTCATGGTGATTATGGGTTGTGTGGAAGAGATTTGAAGCCTGTGAGCGTAGTGTGCTCTGTGAATCGATCTCTATCATCATTGAAGACTGTTAGAGAGTACCTGAGGGCAGTGTGAAGCTTCAGAGAGATTGATGGTCATTCGAAAGCATTGTTTGTGAGATTCTCAATTCTTTATCTATTTATGCTTTCAATTTATTATATGCTAACGTAGGTGCAAATTGTTGAATACCTAACTAGTTGGGGAAAATTGTAAGGTAAATTTCTAAGCCTAAGAAAAATTTGTTATTTTCTTCCCGTGGGTGCGGGTTAAGCGTGGTGTGCAGCATGTGCTGAACACTGATACTTGATACCTGAATTCTTGGCACATGTGTACCCTCCTAGTTTTATACTAGGTAAATTGGGTGTATGTACTCCCTGTTGTGTAGACAGCAAAAAAAAGTGTATTGAGTATATATGGAGCCCATTAGGCATTACTCCGTGGACTAGTCATCACACACTGTGTTGGTGAACCACGTATATCCTGTGTTGTGGACTGTCTTTATTTTTTTACATATTTTGGAGTGCGTGAAATGGCTTGCAGGATGGGTGTGCAAATCTGGTAGACCTGACCACTGAGTGGTAGCGAGGTAGATTTACATGTGTTTGTATTGTGTGAAAAATTAGGTCTCCATCAGCTCTGGGCAGTGATAAATAATTAAGGAGAATTTTCAGACACTGATTCACCCCCCCCCCCCTCAGTGTCATATCAAGTTCATCAATGTTTTCCACATAAAAGAAAAAGAATGATGATGATGAAGCTTCAAACAACATGGCTGAGACATTGGTGGAAACTAATGAAATAAAAACTGATGAATAAACTACATACAAAACTCTTATTGGAAATGGTAATCTTCAAATCATTTTTCTTCTTTGACATTAATATTTCATATTAATTTAATTAACTTCATTGGTTTTACGAAACTAACATATGCGTTATGAAAACGAAACAGAGCCAGCCCAGGCACCAAAATCCCCACGAGCAGATTTTCTTAATCTGCATAATCAGTGGACGTGGACGAACGTGAATCTTCTGGAAAAAAAAATTCCAGAGCTACAGGCTAGTAATACGTGATAGTAGAGAGCATTCTTGATTCTTGGTAATTGTGGAGAGAGTTGTAGAAAATAAATTGTTAATTGTTGAATGTTTTTATATCCGAAAGAAGAAATTTATGTTCAATACGGTCACAACTATTCTATACAGCATTATGCATCAATTTCTTCCTTGAGAAAAAATAGATTACATGGTTCCAATCTGGACACCATAAACCTCTCTTGGTTGGTGTGCTTGACAATAAGCTTTTAGGAGAGAATTGCACACAGAGGAGCCAGTTCTTACATCAGCAATTCGCATTTGGTCAAGCAGGTCATGTGCTTGGACTAACCACCCAAGAGATGCAAGCATTAATCACCTAAGCAAAATTGCCAATGGAGAGTGGGACATCCTCTTTTGCTGCCATTGATTATAAACTCAGTCATCCTTAACCTTGTGTGCCTCAAGAAATGCCTTATATACCGTTCTGTCAATAGAGAACATGAATACTTCATTCTGAAGTATAGGTTTTGATATAATGAAAACCGATGAGGTAATAGTGACCAACCTTTACCATTACGAAACATTATAATTTTTCTAACTCTTTTTTTTTTTTTTTTTAATAAATTTTTTCTAGTATTGCATTTATTTTTATATTTTATTACTAATTTTCAGTATCCTTATAAAATAAGATAATAGCTCCACATTCCATCCAGAAATATGTAGTCAGAAAGAGTAACAGTTTTTTTAATCACTGTTCAATATCCTGAATGGACATAAATTGATAAGAACTTGGATCCTATTATATAAATTTAGTACTTGAGTAATATAAGGTTTTTTGCATGATCAACAATAGCTTGCTCTCCAAACTACAATAAAATAGATGATGTCATTTTTTCTGATCGAGGCCAAATAGCAGGACAGGTGAAGCAACTGAATAATCAAAGATTTTAATAATAATAATAATAATAATTAATAATAATAATGAAATTAGAAATAAATAGCAATAGGTGGTCTTTTTTCCTTGAAAACTTTTCTAGTGCATCCCAGTTTCTCTGATTGTTACCAAATTTGAATACTTTGAACCAATACCACCTCTTCTCGGCAACTTGTAAAGAGAAATAAAATGTAATAATGATAAGAAAAACAATGATATCTTTTTAAGTGGGACCCATGTACAGAACATTTTGCCTAATGATAGTAATCAATATGAAAACAAAGAAATGCAAAATAAAAAAAAGTGAAAAAAGAAATTGGTAAAAGGGTTCAACACACGATACTATAACTAGTGGTTGAAGAAGAATAAAAAGAGCTACTCTCCTTTCTGGTTCACAGTTTTTCCAGTTTTCTACTCACAACCAGTCTAAAACCAACTTTAAAAATTTCTGAATATATTTCCAGATAAAATTACATCACCGTCAAAAATTTTGCCTTTGTAATTCCGTATGTCAAGGACGTCTAGGTTAAAGGATATAACCAAGCATATCCTATGGAGTTGAGTATCAAGAGACATCCAATTGTGAAACTGAACTCAATCAGTGTTATTTTCCTGAGCAGTGAATCATCATGACTAATCTCTATATCAATTTGATGTGAAAAATTTCACATCATTTTTCATAGGTACTTAGAAAAAGTGGCATACATGCAAACTCTACCTCATTTCAAGTTCTCTGCAGTTGTAAATAAATTATGCCATCTCAAGAAGGTTCTCTATGGTTTGAAACAATCACCAAAGGCTTGAGTTTTTTATTTATTTATTTTTTATTTTTTTATTTTAATAATAATGGAAAAGGGCTTGATTTGGCAGATTTGAACAAGTTATGTCGAGCAAAATCACTACACTTATTATCTATGTAAACAAATATTACTACTTTTGCTTGTGATGTCATAGTACATTTGTTATTTATGGAGTTAATTATTCGGTTAAAAGAATCTCGAAATATAGACAATGGAGAACTCGGCAAAGAAACCCCAGTAAACAGAAAACTGAGAAATCACTATCTTGTCTGGGTTGTAGTGTATGTTCTTTGAGATAGAATAATGTTGCCAGAAAAAGGTTAGTGCTTACATATGAAATGAACCCTGACTGACGAGAGCATTTTATTTTGTATAAAAATTTAGCATTTATGCCAATTCCCTCTATCCAATCATTTTTTCCCCCTAAGATTCGTGCAACAGCAACCATAGCTATAACCCAACACCCAAGGTAGCAGAGTGTAACACCACAAAATATCCATTCAATTCGGACATTGTACCCACCTTGTTGGCTCTCTGGATGATAAGTTAGCCATTTACCACCTTGAAGAATACTGGGACTTTTCAAACATGAACCTTATATGCCTCGCATCTATGTAGGAAAAAATACAGCAATATCTATTTTACCAAAAAAAAAATACAGCAATATATATATATATATATATATAATTTGAGACTTATTTTTTTTAGGTTTATGTAAATCATTAAATCACTGTTGTATGATTATGCAATAATAACACATGTAATAAAATAACAAAAACAGTATGTTATAGTCACATTTTGGAAACGGTATTAGGAAACCAAATGGGCTAAGTCGTGTTGGAAAAACACTCTCCTTAAGATTGTATTCACCCCCTATGGTGCAATGGGTCCCTGTGAATCAACCTCCAAGATAAAAACAGTCCTTTAAGGTCCATCCTAGATATATGTACACAAAATTTAAACCTCGTCCAAAAAATCGACAGCTGAGATCAACAGTTAAGATTACAGAGTGGGCTCGATAATGTAAAACGGAACAAGAGTTGAAGAGACATAGAGGGAGAGAGATATGAATTTGTATTCCAATCTTAAATAATTTGGAATGAAGCAACATTCTTTATTTATAGAAGACAAATGTCTTTCCAAGGGTCACTAACAAGGGGTATGGGTATAGCTCTTCATACTAAATGGTATTAGTCACCATCCTTTCAAAAAGGTACATATGAATAGGTATATATCTACATCCATATCTAAATTCATATTCATATCCATAACCATATCTATATCCAATTCAAAACAAAATCCAAATTGAATTTGCTTTAAAAAAAAAGAAAGGGAAAAATACTATTTCTTCCCCGTGAATGTTTTGTTGCCTTCATTGTTAATGAACTTTTATAACCCTCTTATTCCACTTATCTTCCCTTTCATTGTCCTTATTCCTTCGGATCCAAATCCTCTCCTACGGCAGGAGGGAACTGCGGCTGATCCAAGGGCTGGAGTTCAGCCGGCGCACATACCAATACATCAGTATGTGTGCCGACTGAAATCCGACCCTTGGCAGTCCGAAGGTCAGCAGGAGAGGATTTCTGTCACCTTCGTTCCAACAGGCTCTACAAAAATCCTCTAGCGAAAACCATCCACAGCAGCTTCTTTGGTCAATGTTGAAGGCGGTTTATTGTAAGATATTTTATGGGCTAAATTAATTATAAGGTTAGCCGGTTCAGTGAGAGTCTAGTTACAGGTAGACCGATTTAAGTATGATTAGAGATGGACCAACCTGGTCCACTGTGGGACTGATCCAAGGTTGGGGGTGGTATTATAAATACCAATGGTTAGGGTCCCCATAGCCACGGTGTTATTTTCTTCTCTTGTTCCCATACGCAGAGAGAAGGTCAAGGGATCCCGACAGACTGTGGAAGACTCTGATCCAAGCATTCAAAGCATAAGAAACAGTCAGAAATCAATCTACAGCAAGAGGTATGTATTTTATCATATCTTTTTAATGCCCATTGTATTCTAGTAATCTGTGTGGTGTGTTCGTTGGTTTATGAAAAAGCCCATGGGAAAAACTCAAAAAAGATCTAAGAAATCTTACAGTGGTATCAGAGTCACTTACACAAACCTAGAATCAATGGGAAAGCAATGTAAAGACTTTATGTTTGATTGGATTGGAAAAGGAAGACATTTTTCTCTCAAAATTTTCTTACAAACCTGTTTAGGGTTTGGATCCTCGAAATTTTTTTTCAAACCTTTAAAAAGTAAAGTAAATTTTATAGGATTGTAGGTCTCGGAGAGACGGAGCCAGTAACATAAGGTTGGTCGCTTGAGGTGGCCGGACGTGCACTCACGCACCTCCTGAAAAAGCGTGTGAGATCCATGCGCCGGCGTCTATTTAAAATAAAAAATAAAAAATAAAAAAAAGAAGAAGAAAGAAAGAAAGAAAAGAAGAAGGGCTGACATCATCGGGTTAACTCGGCTAACCCAAAAACCCTAGCTAGTTAACCCAGAGTTAACCCAGGACTGAGCCGATCCAGAACCGAGCCAGGATTTAAGGATCAGGCCCAATCCAAGCCCGGACCAGGACCGACCCAAGACTAGATCGCCTAAGGGCACACGTGTGGGTCAGCACGTCTGACCCTGATACCTAGTCAATGGTGTTGACCTGACCCAAATTATGACCCGAAAACAATGCCCATGGACTCGAGAACCCGACCCAACGGCCCGAGAACTGGACCCGAAAACCCAGACGGGTGGGTTGGTTGGGCCGGCAGTTGAACAGCTGGTCTGCGGTTCGGTTTAAGAGCAGACCGTTTGGTTCGGTCTGGACCAAAGTATTAAAAAAAAGGTTTATATAGTAGGTTCGGTCCCCCATAATCGAACCCGATCAAATCGAACCGAACCAAGATGAACCGACCAGAACCGGTTCATGTTTATAGAAGGTATGTGTTGACTTTGATCTGCGATTGTGGGCGCTAGGAGCCTCGGATTTTAACTCAATTTTTTGTGTTGTGTTCATATTTTCGTGCTCTACGGTTTAGTACATAGTTTGACACAGTTTGGTGATTTGAAGATTTTTTTTTGACTAAAATGTGCCTCAAATTAGTCCGATTTGTAGTTTTTCTGTTTATTTGTCAGTTATTTTTGTACCAGATGTTTGTAGAAGGTTATATGTGCATGAGATTTTGTTTATTGACCCACATCTGCAAAGTAGTGTTTAGGGATATCATTATAGAATTAGGTCTATCCCACCAAAGTGGTACACTTAGTTTCATCATGATGTCTTCAAATTCAAAGTTTCATGTATTTGTAAATGCTTGTGTAAGGGCGATGTACACCCAAAGGTGACATTGTCAAGTATTGTTCAAATTAAAGTTTGTGAGTGTTATGTGAAAATTAGGTGGAATCTACCAAAGTTGTATACTCAGTTTCAACATTGTGTTCTTAAACCCCAAATTTATGCATTTACATATACAATAAATAATACATTATTTAATACACTATTCTCTATGGTGTGAAAAGCAGTTAAGAAAGACAGTATTAATCCAAAGATAGCATTGTCAAAGTTTAAAGGTATGTTTATGCACATAAGTTGAAAGGGTTTTGACTTTAGGAGGTCTAAGGTAGTAGGATTTTCGAGAGTCATTATTCTTTCGCAGTTACTGCACAAAAACTAAGAAGACCATTGCATGTTTATCCCAAAGGAGAATGTGTAGTTGGTTAACTCTTGAAAAAAGATATTTATTTACATGAATGATTGATATGGTTAATGCAATTAAAGGGTATATGTATGAGTCTCCAGTTGTTTGATATTATATTTAAACTCATACACTGATGTGTTCATCCAAGTATGACTGTCCCAAAGAATGTTTTGATATCTTCTTTTTCTATTCAGGACAAAGTATAAATAAATATAAATTGCATGTGTTTATATGAGTCTTGTGTAATTTATCTATTGTAGGACATTTGTGTTTGGACTCATATAATGATGATGATTCATGTCTCCTAGGATGTCTGTCTCAGTGAATGTGTCATATGGTTTGATAGTTTCTTTCCCACTCTTACTGAGACAAAAGATAAGATTTGTTATGAAAATGTTGGAGACTAGTCTAGGATCGTTTGATCTAGTTGTATCTTTCATAGTAATTTACATCAGTTGAGAGGTATTCTACTATTAAGGTTATGTGTAGCAGTATTAAGATGAGAAATATTACGAAGGGATTATCTAAGAGAAATCCAAGGGATAAGAATAATATTTCTAGGGGGGTTAAGAGATAGTTTATTGATTCCGTTCAATTGAAAATTATAATGTGAGAAAGTACTGAAAAGCTCAAGGACAATGAGACCATAATAATTGATATATTAAATATCACATTCCTTGTCAGAAAAATATATTCAGGTTTAGTGGCTTGCACTATAAAAAAAAAAAAAAAAAAAAAAAAAAAAAAAAGAGATAAAGCCAGTGATAAGATTATTATTGGATAACTTCAAGGTAAATTGCTCAAAGATGGAAAAATTGACCAAAGATAGATGGTTTTATCAAATACTGTCAAGTCAAATAAGCATAGCTAGAAGGAGGATAAAGATTCTAGAATTCCTTAGGTATTTGAAGTAAGTTAGTTTTGAAGACTGTTGGCTTGAATGCGAGTTGAAATTATTTAGTTTCTTTACATTCAAATGGTTTTTCAGCTCTTTTGATTTTAGTTATTTACCTTATTATATGTTTAATATTAGATTTAATATATTATTTTCCATATTAAAAAAATGTGATTGATGTTACTTGAAATATCGGAATGTAAAGTTTTCTTTTTCAGCTAAACGAAAAAAAATTATGCTATTATGGTGTTTATGATATTGTAAGGTAAATGACTGTATGCAATGTTGATCGTATTTGTTCTGTGATGTGGTGAATAGTTTTTCATGTTTGACTGTTTTAAGAACAAAATTTGTAATGGTTTAGAAATGAAAATGAAAAGAAATGAAATGGAGTCGCCACCTAGATAAAGGTCTAGGACCTATATATAATTTCTCAAATGAGAAATACTAATGACTCACGTAATGGATTAAAGTTTATGGTCAAACTAGAGAAACAATGAGTAAGTGTCATGTTACGATTTGGGAAGGTGTTAGACACCCAAATTGCCTAATCCGAAGATTAGTCTTCGTATACTATCATTTCCTATCCTAATTTAAATTACAGGCAATGGCTAAACAATTTTTATAGGTACCAGGCCTAGGTTCTATATGTATTCCAATCTAGGAGTAAGCCATACAATTGTGAATACAATAGAAAGAAGAATTAAAATGTAATATAGATCAGAAATAAAATGATTGGATGATGGACCAATCAGCCAATTTCGAGTAACAAGTACGCAACTCTCAACACATTGATAGATAAAATCATTTTCAGCTATTGAAGCATAGTTCAAAGTTTGAATGCAAATACTTGAAATTAATTTTAAAATGACATTTAAGATGATATGAAAAATGAAAAGTAAATTAAAGTAAATTAATTTAGGACTGAACTCGAATGATAAGCACTTAAGCTACCTTTGTATCTCAGGATAAGCCTAAGAATCAAGCCCAATGTAGTTCAACCGCTTGGGTTGATAAAATGGTAGATTTCTATAGTCACTGTCAAGCTAATAGGTCATCTAGGTTTAGAATATTGAATAGAGTCCTACAGTCACAAGTTAAACTGGTAGGCCATCTACATAAAGCAATCGAATAGACTTCTACAGCCACTAGTCAAGCTGGTAGACTGTCTATGTAAAACAATCGAATAGACTTCTATAGTCACTAGTCAGGCTGGTATACCGTCTATGTACAAATAATGGTTGAAAGGGACTTCATGCGATGATAGAATGTTTATCTAGGATTGAAAGAGACTTTCATGCGATGATGGAATATTTGCCTAAGGTTCCGTGCGAAGATGGAGAATAGAAATGGAATTTGAAATTGAAATTGGATTTGAAATTGAAATTGAAATTGAATTGAATTTGAAATTGAATTTGGAATTTAAATTGAGATTGAAATTGAAATTGAACAGGAGTTGAAATTGAAACTGAAATTGAATAAGAATTGAAATTAAAATTAAAATTGAAATTGAATTAGAATTAGAATTGAAATTGAAACTGAAATTAAATTGAATTTGATTTTTGAAATTAAATTTGAAAATACATTTGATGACTAAAAAATAAAATTTGAAGAAAACACAATTAGAAGCAGGTTGTGCAAAGTGCAAGGTACATTATGACGCAAATTGAGTATTATTGCAACCCTCGTTGCAATTGGACTGAGCTTGGGTGATGGATACCCAGGCAGCCTACGTATCTCGGGTGAGGTCCGAGAATCAAGCTCATACGTAGTTCGGAATGAATTACACATAAAGAAATATGGAAATGATCTCTACTTGTCAACATGTGAGAGTGTGCTCTCGACATTGGAAGATAGGCATCTGAATCTCGCTTTATTCTTACATACATCTACGTATTTACATTTATTCACGCATCACAAGCGCGTGAGTCCGCATTGCGCAAAAATAATTACAAAAAATTATACAAATTTCTATGGGATACATAAGTAGGGATTGAGAATTAAAACTATAATACATTTTTCTTTCGCAATTACGGGATACATTGAATGGGTAGAGAACGTCCTAGTCTATCACACCCGTCACAACACTAGAGATGGCAAGTGCCGCATGCATATCGTATTACCCACCCGCATTGAATAATCATGGGCACACGATGGCCGAACCCATATACCACATAAAGTAAAGACATAGAGTTAGGGGCGCTACCTGCCTGCGAGTAGAGGTGGACGTCAAGGGAGAAGAAGTGATCCTGTACTTTTAACGCCACATGAAATATTGAAGATGCTCACATCTCGACTATAACAATTTATATAATAAGAAAATAATAGACATTGACATCTCATCAGATAATTTTATGATAAATTCAACCTATGGCATACTAAATGAAGAGTTCACATAAGATAAAATCGAATCAAAGAAAACAACCAAACATGATTGGAAATTAGCCCTTGAGTAAAACAAGATTAGCTATATTAAAATCCAATTACAATCCAAATCAATAGGATCGATTTAATCATGCTATGTAAACCAAATTAGGGTGGAGAATTCAATTTATGTGCAAACCTATATATATATATATATATATATATATTAGGAAGATCATTCTAAAAATATATATTATTATTTTTATCAACAATGCATTAAAGTCGCGTCATTTGATAAATTTGAACTCGAGTGATTGTGTACATAGGTGACTGGTGGAAAAATAATGGGATACGGTGGGGAGAGAACTGATGTAATAGAATCGATCTATCATAACATATTATTAATCTAGCTAAGTAGAAACCAGCTGATTAGAATGTAAATTTAACCCGATAATGTTTAATGAGGTCGATTTTCCCAGGACATGCAATTAAGATTAAGGTAGGATATCTAATTTAAGTAAGAATTAATTTAAATGGAAAATTAATTTAACATGATAGTCAAAGTGGGATTGGTCAGACAAAATTTAAGGTTTGGTGCCATTAGACATGAAAATTAACTCAATTGAACTCGGGATCCGTAGAGATGAAATTAGCTCAATTAGAAATAGTAGGATTATATGGGCCGATCGATAAAAGAAAATTATGTCCATCTGATTCTGTAAAATAACTCTATCAAACTCATAAAGCATATGGAACTTGTTTTCGATAAACAAAACAGAATTAGAATCTATATGAAATTTTGAATTTTATTACAATAGAATTAACGATAAACTTACTTCACAAAAATATATGAAAATAATAGGTATCACAGCAAGCTTATTAAGATACCTATCAATGGAGCATGCTTGAGACTTCACTAAACATGATTGAAATGGATTACTGAATCAGGATTAAGAAAGAACATATCGATAACTTCATATTAGGTTAATAAAACATAATGCCAGCTTCAAATGACATACTGAATGAAGTATAAGAGAGATTAGTATACATGTGGCAGCAGGGATGATGACTGAAACTCAAAACTAAATTTCAATATCAGAATTCCAAATCAAGGCTCATTTTCAGTATATTTATTCAATAAACTCAAACCGAAATCCATTCTCAGTATACTGGTTCAAGAAGTTCAAATTGAAACCATTTTCAGTATATTTGCTTAAGAAATTCCTATCGAAATCACCAAAATACAAAGAATTTCAAGAAATCACTTGTCAAAGCAAGAAATTCAAAAAATTAGGTCACTTAAACCTATGAAATCTAAAATGACTTACCAATTTCATTCTTGGTATCAGAGAAGCCTAGACCAAATTGAGAGAGAAAAGAGAATTAAGTTTAAACTATTCTTGACTGTGACAAACCATATTCAGACTATGTTCAAACCATAACTGAGTCTACTTTTTTCAAAAGAAATGTAGAGAATAACAACAAAAAAAGAAAAGAAAAGAAAAATTCAACATCGAACATGAACCGAAATTAGATCACTGAGATTGGAAATTGTGAAATTAGATTGTCACACAGAGAACTTGAAATTAAGTCATAGACCAAGAAGCTCAAAAAATTAACTACAAGAATAAGAAATTTATGAATCATATTGCCAATCAAAGAAAATACAATAAATTAATTATTAAAAATTCAAGAATCAGATCTCTGAACTAGAAATCAAAATATCTATATTGATATAAACATATTGTTCAGATTTAAAACTGAATCTCACCAAAGAACATAGAAATATTTGATTTCAGATTTATTATGGAAGCAAATTCGAATCTCAGATTCGTTTTTCAAGAACTGCATATCAGATTTCAAGAATCATCAAACAAGAACCATGGATTCGGTTTCTGGATTAAGAAAATTTCTTATCAAATTTCTAAATGAAAATCACAAACCAGAAGAATAGATCAAGAAAATAGAGATTGACAGATGAATTTACATTTATTTGGAATTGAATACAAGAATCAAACCACCGTTTGGAGGTCAAGAACAACTTCGCAGCTTGAGAGATCCATTGAATTATGCTGGAGAGGAAACAATCAACATCAGAATATGGTTCGAATTACTGAAGAAATACCAAAAACCTAGATTTGAAATTAGGTTTTCAAGATACCGAAATGAGACTCGAATCTTAGCAAAATAGTTGGAGTTCCGCCATTGTGCCATGCCGTCGTCGCAGTCATCGTCATACCAAGCCGACGCCGTCGCTGTCGCCATCGCACCAGACTGTTGCTACTCCTTCTTCTTCTTCCCTCTTTCCGTTCTCGACTCTCTCTTCCTCACTCTCAAACCCTCTTTTCTCTCTCACTTCCTCTTTCTTCGTTTTCTTACTCCCTACGTTTTCTCTCAAAAATGATTTTATCTTTTTTTATTTCTCTTTTTATAATCTATTTGCATATGATCTTCCCAAAATGCCCTTAAAAATAAATCAAATCCTTTTGTTTGATTCTAATCATAAGCCTAGAAACTCCTCCTTTTTTATTTTTTATTTTTTTTATTTATTCATTTGAATGTTTACTTTATTAATTTCATTGATTAATTCATTAATTAAAATAGGTTTAGATTTTATTTATTTATTATTTTTGTTATTATTATTTTTTTATCTTTATTTTATTTCATCTTGTTTTATTTATTATTATTTTTATTTTTATTTTTATTTTATCTTTATTTTATTTTATCTTGTTTTATTGGCTGTCATTTTTATATATAAAAAAAATATTTATTTACACCTTCTATATGCTTAGATAATAATTTATTTACCTCAAGTTTTAGAAGTTGGCTTGAATTTGTTCGTCAAAATTGAAGCGTCTACAACTGTGCAATCTTAGGTTCTTTAATTGTACTTGTCATAGTGTTGATTCCTAAGGCAAATAGAGACAGGTTAAGGTAGTTTTCTTATAATGGTTGAAAATGTTTTGTTAGTGAGAGTTTTTAGATTCTCTTAGTCAGTAGGAGTGTTTAGATCTACTTGGTTAGTGAAGATCTGATAGTTGATGCTTTATCTTTGATTGTTAATGTTGCCTATAGTTTAATGGACATGATTATTGGTGAGCATTCATTTCATTGCTTGTATGCATTCTTGATTATTTAAGACATGTCAAAGTTGTAAAGCGGTATTTAGCCAAAGAAGACAGTAGGCCAAAGTGTGATATTAGTCCAAGCTAGAGTCGATTTGCCTATAAGTTGGATAATATCAAAGTACGTTGACCTATAAGGATTTTAAGGTAACGTAATCGTGGTAATTCGATCATTGGACTCAAGTATTCATCTCAAAGTGATTTATGTCATTAAGTAGACCTCTGTATGTGACTGACAAAAGGGGGTACACAGGATGTGTAGGAGTACTTTCTGCTATTGTTCGACATTGATAGGCTTAATGACTCGATCAAAGTAAATGATGGTTTTGGTGTAATTACATTCCATGACCACATTGGATCAATGGTGAATTTATAATTAATATAGCCCAAGTGGGAGATTGTAAGATATTTTATGACGCTAAATTAATTATAAGATTAGTTAATTCAGTGGGAGTCTAGTTACAGGTAGACCGGTTTAAGTATGATTAGAGATGGACCAACCTGGTCCACTGTGGGACTGGTCCAAGGTTGGAGGTGGTATTATAAATACCAATGGTTATGGTCCCCACAACCACGGTGTTATTTTCTTCTCCTGTTCCCATACACAAAGAGAAGGTCAAGGGATCCCGACAGGTTGTAGAAGACTCTGATCCAAACATTCAAAGCTTAAGAAACGGTCAAAAATCAATCTACAACAAGAAGTATGTGTCTTAACATCTTTTTTTAATGTTCATTGTATTCTAATAATCTGTGTGGTGTGTTTGTTAGGGTTTATGGAAAAACCCAACGGAGATCTAAAAAATTTTACACCTTTCACCCATTTCAAAGGGGTTTCGAGAAACAATTCGAAGGGGCTCCATTTTATCTCAGGTAGATCTCTCTCTTAGTGTTTGTATTTTCCACCTTTGATTTCGGCATTTTCTCTGTCTTCCTTCGTCTATGACTCTAACACCACTGATTTCACTGCTCAGGCCGAACCATATAAACAAATAGACGCTAAATTTTTTTGACTTTCAATGACCATCACAAATGGGTCTCTGATCCACAATCAGAGGAAATTAATCTACTGTGGAGAAGAGAGAGAAAATAATCTACAGAGAAGCTCCAAAGCCCAGTCGATTCATCTGATTTCACTGTTGTAAATTGCGATGTTGGTATGGCAAAAATCCTAACTTTGTTCGGGCTCACCATGTCAATCGTTGATTCGTGGCCTCTCCTAAACTGAAATCTAGTGTCTTCTCAGTCACTTTTCATCTTCAATTTGTATAAACTACTAATAGAAACCATGAAGAAAACAAGGGGCTTCAAGCTGGGACGAAAGCTTGTGAAAGTCTTCAAATGGAGCTTGAGTAAACGGAACCCAGATGGGTACAACCTTTTACAACGCTCACCATCTCCAAACTGGAGGACATGGCATTGTGGTCTCCGACCTACCCACTAGACTCGAGCTTTATCTCTATGCCGTAAGGAGTTGTGCTGGGATAGGGCCTACTGTAATGACATATAGGATTGGTTAGTGACGAATCCACTTGCAAGCCCTCGCCAATAGGGGTGTAGGTATTGGTATGATAGAGGGTATCAGGGGCAGGACGTGGGATGGAGGTGCAGCCTTCCCACCAGACTCTAGCTCTATCTCTATAACGGAGTGAGTGATGTGGGACGACAGCAGTGTGTGATCAGTTGGGCTTGCTCATACTCTCGTGCATGGAGGTGCGGTGGTCACCAAACCTTACCATAGCATTGTGCAAGTATACCAGACCCAAATGTAAATGTTATTCATACATATTGCTTGTTGTATTGTCTGATTTTCTTACTGAGCTAAGTTGTGAGCTCACCCTTGTATATATACTTATTTTTAGATGTTAATGTAGGTTATATAGTGAAGAACTACGTGGATGCTCTAGTGTATAGAGGTATTACTGCTTTGGATGTGCAAGCAAGAGAGGATGAGCATGACGCTTCATGCGAGTGCCCTTACTACGTGTACCTCTAGGATGGTTTTAATTTATTTTATTTTATTTCAATTAGATTTTATAAACAATGTAAAAATATTTATTTACATTTTGGTTTAATGAATAATTGAGATAATTTATTTAAGTATCAATAGAATACTCAGTTCATTTAATTAAGACTTCCGTTGTATCTATTTATATTCTGATTAATGTGCAATGGTTTGTCTAAGTGAACATGGTCTTATCGAGATCTTGGTGTGAACTATTGGTTTAGTAGTAGTTCACTCACACTTCTGGTTCAGTCGGAATTAGGGTGTAACATATTAAGCCTATTATATATTCAAAAAAGAATCCAAGAAATTTAATTTAGCCTCTAACTCTCTATTGATGTGTGTAAAGTAATGTAAGTTTGTTTATTTTATGTAACAGTGCTAATAGAAGATAATGGTTCATTTGGGGATGGGGCCGTCAGGGGATGGAGGAGAGGCTGTACGTACAGACTGATGGACCTTGGATGACACTGAGAGGGGGGGTGAATCAGTGTGAAAACTTTTTCCCTGATATTTCTTTGCTGCCCAGTGTTGCTGATGAACCAGAGTGTCACACACACAAACGTATGCAAATCTACCTCGCTACCACTCAGTGGCCAGGTCTACCAGATTTGCACACCCATCCTGCAGTTCATTCTACGCACTTTACAAAATACAGAATTAAAGCATTTCACAACACAGAAAGGCTACGTGATTCACCACCACAGTGTGTGATGGCTAATCCACGGAGTAATACCCAATGGGCTCTGTATTTACTCAATACTAAACTTTTAGCCCTTTACAGGACAAGGATACTCACCCTATGTTTTCTCAGCATAGAACTAAGAGGGCAAACACTGCCAAGGTTCAGGCTATACCAGTCAGTGTCCAGCACCCACTGAACACAAATCAAAATGATAGATTATGGGACTTATAGTGATGCCCTACAATAAAAATCCCACTAGCAAGGCATTCAATATTCTTTTCGCCTAAGCTAGCATACAATAAACTCCCATACTAAGTAGGCATTTAAATGTCTCAACCTACTCTAGCATACATGGCATTGAATCAATAGATAACAAAGGAGCTGAGAAAATTTCACAACCGAGGCTTTCAAGTGGCCGACAGCTACTTTGGAGATCCACACTGCTCTCAATAAGCTTCAACAACATCCACCATTAACTAGACTTGATTCTCCAAGCATTTCTTTACATACAAGCATCATTCTCTCTCTCACCACTGCACAACCACCATTCATGCGCAACAAAGGTTCTACCAACCTCTCATTAGCATTTGGAACACCATGAATCAGAGATGGAGAGGTTTGTTCAACATACAAAGCTCCAAAACCTTCAAAAAACCTCATTCTTTCTTATCTTTCATCAAAAAACCCTTTTTCTCTTTGACGGCCAGCCTCATAACCATTCTCAATTGATAGAAAAAACAAAAACCTAGCTCGGAGCAATTTGAATCGTCGGATTTAGCCTCTAGATGGCCGAGTTATGACAGAAACAAGTTCGGCCAATAGAATTAATTGAAACAGCATCTTTAGATGCTGCTCCGTGTACCTACGCAACACTGAAGCCGCGCCGCCGCTGACATGGCAGGCGCGGTGTCGAATGTCCATTGGTCAGATCCGGAATCTTCTTCATTCACCGTTGGATCTGCAGCAATAAAGCGGGAATGACTGAGAGCCAACGGATCTGGTCAGATCACGTCAGGTTTGATCGGCTTAGATTTCTACCGTTGGATTGAGATCAGGGCCGCCGTCGTACCGTAAGCGCGCCACATAGAATCAAGGTTCCATCACCATGCACTGCGGAACACCGTTTTAACTTGCGCCGACCCAATGAGAGTGTGCGCGCAAGAATTACGACGCAACTTCTGCGCCACACCTGAGCCCGCCATTTTGCAATCCGTTCGATCAGAATTTTGCATATGTGGCTCTCTCTTGGCCATGGGTTTAGCATTTTATTCATTTTTTACTTCCCAAAACGCCATTGGATTGCATTTAAATGGCCTCTGTAACCATTCAATGGTTTGTTAAAGTTGTATACAGGGATCGATTTCCAGAGAGGTTTTCTCTCTCCTGGAAATCACCCGAACACCTGGAGGGCATGTTGCATGAGGGAGGGGAGGCCAGCGCGCGGGTCATGCCATGCGTGCCAGCATGCGCGGCGGCCATGGAATGTGGCATGCCTTGCTGCGGCTTGCGGCATGGCATGTTCCTTGCTGCTGTTGCTACTGCTGGCCGAGCTTGGTTTGGCCCTGCTGGCCTTGGCTGCGGGGCTGGCGGCCATGGTGACGTGCCACCTCGGCATTGTGGGTCCCACCATCAATTTTCTCTCTCCTCTTTCTCTCTCTTTATTTTCTCTCTCTTCTAAGAATGCGACAAATGCGACACCATCATAAACATATTGCTGTATCACTGCCATATCGCCTGTATCATTGCCATATCGTCTGTATCACTGCCATATCGCATGTATCACTGCCAGCTTGCCAGTGGGGCCCGTAGATACTCTTTCTCATCAAACTTGGTCTAGTTAGCCCATGTTGCCAACAATTACAATACGAAGGCCAACACAGACATCGCATGGTAGTATGGGATGTCCACTGGATGTGATAGACGGAAGACCCAATGTAAATTTTGTGAGAAAAGACTTATGTCTGGTGGGATCACAAGACTTAAGCAATAGTTAAGTGGGACTAGTACTGATGTAGTGAAATATCATATGGTTTCTGTGGAGATTTTTCCAGGGTTGTAGGCAAACACATAAAAAGAGGCCAACAGAGGAAGGCAGGAAGGGTGCAATTTGAAGAGACAGTTTGAGGAACCATGTGAGGAGCTATGGATGACTCTGGTTCTGATGATTACTTTGATACTACTGATATGATTGAGGTTGAAGCTAGACAGGAGAGAGTGGCTAGAGAGATGATTATATTGACTTTGTGCCTGAGGTTGATAGATAGTCTTCTAGCATTAGAGGAATGATTATAGGATAGCAATGGACATGGGTAGTAGAGTGTCCAATCTTTTCCCACTCTCGGATATGTGTAAGCAATGATTCCATGATTCTCAATGTAGCATAACAAAAATTAAAAACCAACGGTTATATGCATATCAGAATCACATCAACAAAATATATAAAACAAAAACATAAAATAAAATAAAATGTTTTTAAATAGTGGACACATAAGGCGACCGCCCAGACTTATAAGGCGGCCCAGGCGCCCTAGGAGTTGCCCAGGTCCCCAATGCGACCGCCTTTTACCTTGTACAAAAGGCGCCTTACTGCCTAGCTCCCCCAAGCTCGCTTGGATGCCTATACGTCACTTAGGCTATGGAAGATAGCACTTAGGAGTTGGGACTTAGGGCATCATTGTACTTGACTATTTGACTATTTGAGTATTTGTATGAATTATGAATTTATGATTGTATTTGTATGGTTTACAGTCTACTTGACTACTTTTAGTTTTTTCACTATGGCAATTAACTAATTAAGACCTATTATATTTATTCTTCTCTTAAAATATAATTTTACTATCTCATTAAGTATTCTTTGATATTTTACTAGTGTAACATTGTGTAAAATTATCAATATTACTCTAGGTTTACATCTGAACTTCAGACCGACACTACCAAACATGGGTGTAAACTCAAACAACCACCATGTGTGATTATTTTTATAATTTTAGGGTTTAAATGTGTTTATGTATGCCAAAATAAGGTTTTTCTGGAGTATCAAACCATAAAATGACCATTTTAGTCCCGAAACATAATTTTTTAGCCTTCATTTTTTTTACACTGTCTCGCCGAGATCTCGAATATCTAGGTTTTCCTGAAGGGTCGAGACACCCTCGAGAGTTGAGATTTTGAGCCTCGGATGTAACCATTGGGAATTCACTACCTTAACCCCCCCCCCCCAACACCAGTTACCACATTATAATATATATCATCGACTATGTCCACATATTTGCTTTAAACACTTCTTTTCTCTAGTACTTGTAAAATTAACTCTTTAGGAACTCTACCATGGGCTTTTTCTATGTCAATAAAGACCATATAGAGGTCTTTCTTGTATTCTTTAAATCTTTCCATAAGTCTCTAAGTAAATAACTTATCGTGGATCTACCTGGTATAAAACCAAATGGTTCTTCGTAAAAGTAGTCTCCTGTCTCTGTCCCATAGTTTCATAATATGACTCATTAGTTTTATGTATAGTTCAAAATCTCGAGTCTTGAGGTGTCTCGGTTCTCTGAGAAACAGAGATCTCAGAGATCTCATTGATCTCATCTCCGTCGAGATCTCGACAAGACACCGTAAGGGCTTAAAAAGTGTATTGGCCCTAAAATGACCATTTTAAGACCTGATACTTTAAGTAAATCCTGCTTTAGTATATATATAAATATATTTAAATCATAAAATTATAAAAATAATCACACATGGTGGTTGTTTGGGTTTACACTCATATTTGAAAGTGTCGATCTGAAAGATGTAAACCTAAGGTAATATAGGTTTTTTACATAATGTTACACTAGTAGATGCCACATGTCGTCCATCAACCTTAGGCAGCCTTGTCTCCTGCAGATACCCTCGCAGGAGACGATTTCAAACCCCAACTCTATCCCTGGTTGTGAACACTTTGAGGTCATGCCTCTGGACACACAATCACCAGTACTAATCTAAATAAGAATTAATAAGAATTAAACTATTTATTTATTTATCTAGTGATGGACAAAATGTCCAATAACACACATTCAAAAACTGGATTCAGAACTTCGACGATTCCACCAAATATCTACATAGATCCAATAGTCAATGGAACTTCCCAAAAACCAGTGTAAAATCAAAATCTCCCTCCTCTAAATAGGGGATAGGGGCTTCAGATTTCCATGGTAAGCACTACCGCCCACCTTTGCAACTTCACACTCAAACAACTGAATTCCTCAACCTGGCCAAGATTTTAAAAATTAAATCCAAATCATTCTGATCTTTGTTTACTAAGGTTCTCTTTTGGTATAGTTTATATTTATGTTTATCAACTATTTATGACAAATCATTTGTGAAAATAATATTATGACTCATAAATAATAACCTTTCGATACCACTAGACATAAAAAAAAGTAATAATAGATTATCACAATAATGATAAACAAAATCTAACCTATACGTAGATTTTATATTATATTCATTTATTTTAAATATAAATAAATACCATAAATCATAACAAACAACTGCATATGTCATAATATATATAACAAACAACTGCATATGTCATAATATATTATATAATTAATTTTATAATACATACCTAAGAGAGCCTAAGTCCAACCGAGTTATGTGCAGACAAACTGATACCAAGTACCAACTGATTTCAGGACGATTTATATTGGAAAGGAGACCAATTCAATACCCAATACTTGGTTCAGAGCCCTGATTTCCCCTATTCTCTCTCCCCTACTCTCACACTCTCTCATTCCAGTTTTCCAGAAGCTACATAAATTGCAGCAGTGAGTGGGGAGAGCGAAAGGGTGCCGGAGATGCTGTATGGGAGAGAGAAAGAGAGAGCTGCGGAGAGGGGGAAACTTTTGGGAGAGAGAGAGAGTAGGAGAGAGGAGGCTTAGATGCAGCAGGAAGTGGAGATTACAAAGGCGATCGGGAGGGAGAGAGGAAAGTAAGGGTGAGTGTCGGTGGGGGAGTATTGCTGTAATAGCAGGTGGATTGAATGATTGAGATGTAGAAATAGATATCCAATGGTTAATAAGGTGGCAATGTTGAGAGGTGTGGGAGATTCCATCTTGCCGTGGTTGCTCAGAAAACCTTTTCCCTTGTCATATTAGCTCTTTTACCGAACAAAGTAAATAAATGGTTTGGATCCTCTCCAACTGAGTGATTTGATTTAGATTGAATGATAAAAAAGAATTAAGGGCATACCTAAGATGATTCTGGGGGAGACGGTGAGAAAAAATATACATAGTTTAGGCCTTAATTCAACTCTCAAGTATGATATCGAATTGAACTGAATGGAGGATAAGAATTCATGTAGCCGACCTATTTAGTTGCTGTTATTGTTGATCATCTCCAACTGACCAGCCTGTCCAACTGAGATCAAACAAGTTGGAATCACCAGCAATCGGTATGCGCGCCGAGTGATCCCCGCCCGTCTAATCTCGGCTGGATATACTGGATGGCTGGAGAGGATATTTTTCCATAAATTAACAATGTTTTCCAATCAACTTCAGTCCTTGTTTTTTTTTTTTTTTTTTTTTAACTTGGAAGTGACAGATGCTGCCATGGTGTCATTTGTAATTTTGAATATACAGTCCTAATATTAACTGAGAGGACAACAGTATTATTATGTAAGGAAATGTTAAGAAATGTTACGCAGTAAAACAATATCTGGGAAATAAAAAACTTTATAGACAAAATAAATTACAAAAGTAATTACGTTACATACTTGCACCAAGATTCCAAGTTAACAGCCCGAGGTGCATCAAAATCAACTTCATTGCTATAAGCTAGCAGTGATAAATGTAGAAGATTCTTGTTGTTTTAAGCTGTCCGCAACATGAGCTACCACTCCAGCACCAGCATTGTGAAGCCATTCATTTTTCACCTGAATTAACAATAAGAAATAATTAAGAAATGTAGAAGACAAGGAGCAGAAGATAAATACAAAAGTGAATGGAACAATACATGAATATTGTTATGGGCAAAGAAGGGCCAAAATGCTGAATGAAAGCTGACATCAACTTTCTTCCACCCTACCCTTTGTAATCCATGTATCATTTCCTCTGCCAACAATATATGATCATCAATACCATTGAAATAAGATGCACGGGTAGATAATTCCTAGAATAAGCTTATCAATTCCCATCAAGATAGGTGTTTACCTTCAATAAGATCATGGTAATCTACAGTGTTTTGAATGTTTGGTTCTTTTTGTGCTGCCTCCTTGGCTTTTGCTGCTTCCGGTGGAAAATGGGGACCATCAGATGATACAGGTGGACAATACTCCACATCTACAACATGCTTGTAGCCATCCAATGAGCGTCGAGGGGCCTGTGAATTTTTGGGGAAAATAGAGGAATGGAATAAATAAGAAATTTGTGCATTTTCACGTTCAGACCTTTTCCATTATTTTGGTATCCTTTTCAAACTTTCATTTTTCTACTCCGAAATTTTTTTGAAAAAACAAGAAGAACTATTACAGTTCTCAAACCATGAAGGTAGGAAACATTTATACCAATGATCTAATATCAAAAATAGAAAAGATAATCTCACAAAAAATAAAAAGCAAGAAAGTGGTGGGAAGGGCTTTAGAACAACTTTATTTCTCCAACCATTTCTGAAATACTTCAATCTTCTTATTCTTATAATTTGTAAGCCTGTTAATTTTTCTAAAAGTCAAAGACAATTTTCATTTACAACACTAGAATTATAGTAGTATGGTACTAATCCTTGTTCTTCTCAACAAGGCAATGCTCACCTAATGCATCCAATTTGAGAGAAAAACTAATAATTAAGCAGACATTTTCTTCCTTCCAGTAATACCCCAATTAACAGAAACCATGCTTAACATAATATAACCCATAGCAGTATGTCATACATTACACTTCAATGTCACAGAACTCTTAAAACAATTCCCAGAGTAGGACATATCCAAGGTAGAATAAGACTAAGCGGACTTCAGGCATATGAAGGTCAAACTAAATCATCACAGAATGAGTGGCATAGAAGGTACTCCACAAAAATAAGTACATAATTTTTCCACCCCCTGGCCCCCCACCCCAACCCAAAAGATGTAAATTTAAGTGTTTATTCATCTACCGTATATAAGTGGTATATAGTTTCATGATATCTGAATCCAGCAGTTTAAAAACATAATTCATCGGATCACCTTGACAAGTTCTGACTCCCTTCTTATAGAGGATGTGCGCCAGCCAACCATATCTGAATATGTTTTAAGGAAACAAGTTTGAAAGAGAGCAATAAAATCCTACTAAATCTCAAACAGAAGCTTCCTTTTTCTTTTTTTTGTGGGGGGTGGGGTGTTCAGTTAAACTCCCAGATATAAATTTACAATCAACTGCTAACAACAATAATGGAAAAAAACTGTGTAGAGGGATACGGTCGTAAGATACATTTGCATAAACAATACAACATCTAAATGCAGCAAGAGCAGATCTGCAAAACATACAAAGCAGATAATGAGCTCTCCAATTGTTATCAACAAAATATTAGCTCCTTGATAAAATCAACTGTTTTGCCCCAACTTACAAAAATTTACCATCCTCGCAATCAGATGCCATTCTTAGAAGAAGAGGAGGTCTACTGGGTTTACCATCTGTAAGGAACAGCTGGCGACCAGTTCGGCCAACTAAAAATGTGGCTACAGATGGAGCGAGTTTCTCCAAGATGGGAACTCCCAAGAGAAATGGAAGCTGAAAGCTAAAATACAAATATTAGAGGCCCAGTTGTTTTGGCATTTCATAAAGACTACAGTCATGAAAGGCATATATAACTATTAACTTGCATGCCTTCAGCACTACCTGAATAATCTCTGAAATGCAAGAAGCAAGAACATATGAAAGGATATTGATGGTAATAGTTTGCAGAACTTTGGCAAAGATGTATTCACCATAGAAGTGAGATACTACTGATAGAGATTACGAAGTACAAAACTGGTCTGTTTTAAAGCAGAAAAACACAAAATTAAATTAACAATTTAATAGTTATCAGTTAGTGTCAAGTTTGTCGGCCAATTTTAATCTCAATACCCCCTATAAGCCTCATCATAAGTTCTATTAGCTAATAATAATAACACCATAGTTTCCAAGGCGCCAAGGTGAACCATAACGTTGGAGGCCTGACGAATGCCCAAGGAGCCTGCCTAGGCGACCAAGGTGGCCTATTTTCCAAGGGGTCGCCTATGAATGACACAAAGGATGTAATGCAGTATTATCTGTTGTATGGTACCTGTCTATACACAGCTTACAAATTCCTGACTAGCACAGTCGGTTTCAGCCATACTTTGTTCGAACATCCTAAGGGTATGAATTTTGAATTGAAACCATTTACCGAAATCTTACGAAATTGTTCAAACCAAAATCAATGAACCAATTAATAATCAGTTCGGAGGTTTTGAAAATTAAAACTGAATAATAATCAGTCCTGCAGTTCTAACCGAAAAACTGTTTAAACATAATAAAATAAACTGTTTAAACATAATAAACCGATTAAAAATCAGTTGATTCTAAACCATATAAAATAATTTAAATTATTTTTAACTTAAGCAATTTGGGCCAGTGCTTCATTGTTGCTTCAATCCCAAAATGGGATTTCTTTAGTGACTTGATCAATTCAAACATAGGTTCCCCATTGACCACAGAATTATGTGTCCTTTTTTGGTCAAGTCTTAGTTGCTAGGTGTGGTCTTCAATTGAACCGTTTACAAATCGTTTAATCAAAACTAATTAACACACTAAAACCGAGACCGATAATAACCATATTTAACAAGGGACAAATGATGTGGAAACAATATAAACACATCCAAATAATTCATAGATGCTCTTTTGGAGGTTTCAGTCTTAAGTATACTTACTACATTAATTTTTTGACACAGAAAACAATTCTTTTGGATGAATCTATTGCTTCTTTTCCCTCATAGAGAATCAGAAAATTTAAGGTCTTCAAATGAGTTTGAAATGACATAGGAGGTTAAGGAGCCATCCTTGGATATTGAGCTGACATAAAAAATGTTCCATTCAAAGGGAAACTCCAAATGCATATAACCTATTAATTTATGACATAAATACATCCTCGGGCCATTAATTTAGTGATTTCTCAATTCTTCAAATTCCATATATCTCACATCAATCCCAAACCCAAAGTTCTTCCTCTCCATGTCTGGGCTGTGCCAAGTGATACCAAGTTTTACTGGATTGACCAACCTTGACCCCTCTCACCGATGAACACATCATGAGCTGATGCAGATCAAGATTATTACTCAAGAAGAAGGGGTCGCAAGATGCTAAAGGAGCTTGGACCATTGGGCCAGGCCCAGCCTAGACCAATTCCAGCCCATTCCAGCAGCAGCCGAGGTCTCATTCCAGCAGCAGCAGTCGAGATCTCCTTAGAAATATCTTCTACCGCCAGCAAGCATAGCTTAGTTAGGATTTTTATTAGTTTCCTAATTGCTAGAGATTTCATTTCCATTGTTTGGTTTCCTAAAATTAGGCTAGTTAGTTTAAAAGTCTTAGTTGCTTGGAAACTAAGACTTGCCTTCCAGTTTTTAGAAACTTTCCTATTTCTATGTTTTAGAAACTTCCAAATCTATAAAGGAGGTTTAGTTCCCTAAGTTTACTTTCTTCCCTATTTTATTTGTAAGTTCTCAAATCTATAAATAAGAGGGAGAGGTTGGCGGCAGCTCTAGCAGATTTTTCCAGAAAAGTAAAGTTTAAGACTTCTATTTTCTGGTTGAGTCTCTCAAGGTTGTGAGACTCAACCAATTGTTTCTTCTTTTTTTCTTTGAAATTCTAAGCTTTGTTTTGATTTACAAACACCATACCTTGGCTGGCGACATTGATATACTGCAGAACCACATCATTCCTTTGCTGATTTAACACAAAACATCAAGTCTTAGCTGAGAACTACTCCAGGTCTGGGCGGTACCAGGTACAGTCAGATTTCGGGGCAAGTATCTCCTTCAACTCTCATCGGATCCTCTTCAAATTTGGAAGAGTGTTCACAATTATTACAAAGGTCATCCATACCAAGTTTCATTTAATTCTGACAGTCAGATTTCAAGATAAGTGGTTTTCTTCGTTGCTTTTTACTGCAGATTTTGATTTTGGACTGAATAGAGATCCTGTAACAAAGAGGATTGATAAATTATGTTGCTTTAAACCCTCTTGCCACCAGGGCTATTGTCAATAGCCACTATGTGGTATCAATAATAGCCATGAGGTGTCCTACTGTATTTAGTTTTATTTCATGAGATGTCCTATTGTGTTTAGTCTTATCTTTATGTTTTCCTTTATGCTTTAGAGTTACTAAAATCAGAGTTATTAGAGTTTCATTACAATTACTTTCTAGAATTCTACTAGATTGTAATTACTTGCTTTTATTTTTATTTTTTTTTAAAAAGAAATGGCGGCAGTGGGGGGAGAGAAAGAGCACTCACAATTCTCTCTCCCTCTCTTGGTTCTCTCCACCTTCTCTTCTCCTTTCTTCTCTTCCTCCCTCATTTTGTCACAAACATTTTTGAGAATCACTGTTCGATCGAATTTGTTCTGTAAATACCAGGTCACGTGCAAACAAATTCATTTCTTAGAATGTGTGACAAAACCTATATATCTTAGTTGGGCTTGAATTATACAAGTTCTTCCTAGTACAAGTTTCCACTTCCATCTTCCAAAGAGTCAGAGATTATATATGCAAATCTTAAGAAATATTTGTACAATTGAATGGTTATGAAATTTTCGGCAACTCGGGAAAGAAGATATACAGCATAAACACAAGAGATAAAGTACTAAATGGCAACAAAAGTGACCACATCCAAGCTTTATCAGAATATGGAGAAACAAGGTTGCATCAATGGAAACAAAAGAGTACAATCCAATAACCAAATGAGCATGTTATACCCATCAGAAACAGACCTGCTTTCTCCCTCTCACGCCTAGATGTGGTGTTGCCAACGTAATGAAATTTATTGGCTCCAATCCAGCAATTGTTCTTCGATTTGAAGAGCATGCTGAATTTTCTGGATTTTCATTTTTAGAATCAGCAAGATCAAGCTGATCGCTAACCAAGGGATTTGATGAATAAAGAACTGCAATTGCAAATCTTGCAAACAAACCACCAAGAGAATGGGCTAAAAAGGAGATTCTTTTCAGGCTTTTTGTCTTTTGGACAACTTGCATAACCTGTTCCAAAGAAAGGAACCACAACATCAACATTAAAATCAAGTCCCCCCCCCCCCCCCCAAAAAAAAAAAAAAAGAAAAAATTCTGGTGAACCTATCCTCCAATGAGAATAAACATCAAATAATAATTGAACTTCAAGAAAAACAAGGACAACTCACTTCATCTGCTAACCGTTTTCCAGCTCCATCAATTCCATTGAAGGTTTTAGTGTATGTATTAGATGAACTTGCTGCAAAATAACACAGTTCAAAATATTGCAATTATTAAAATTTCTTGAGAGTGTAACGGAAAATTGTAATGTATGAAAAGATCGAAACCCATCTTTGATGAACTCCCACACTGATAACAAGGAAAAATGTAGGCTGGACAGCCATCCCACCTTAGGTTGCACGCCTAGTTGTGCCAGGTGGAAGGTTGACATGGCAATTTCAATGGATGCATAGGGAATGGATTTCAGACTCAAATAAAATTATGTTCTTTCACATGTATTGGCATGCACCCTCTCGGTAGTACTGGTGTGCACCTTCTTGGTAGTCCTACATTCTTTCAATATTTTATTTTGCAAATTAGCCAACGCTGTTTTGGCCGTAACTTAACAGGTGAGAAGGGGACCTTCAGATCTAACTGCCCACCAAATTTCAGCCCCATTTTATCTGCCAGATGGAATAACTTCATGTGCTATACCAAAAACTACCAATAAATGCTTACAGGAGAGGGGCAGCTCCCAATTAAACTGAGTGGACCGGATGAGAAATGATTGATATGCTGTATCCGATGCCAAGGGGAATTTGTTTACAACATAAATGTTCATTGTTGAAAGGGCAAAAAACTTAGAACAAAATTGATAAAAATGAAGAGAAACAGGTTGTTCAAGAGAAAAGACGGGGAGAAAAAAATAAAAGTTACATCATAAATTGTACAAGGACATACCATAAATTAAGAATTTGCTTCCCAGGCGCTTTTTCAACTCCGCTTCTACATATGTCCAGTCACTAGGGCTGCATTGTTTCTGGGATCAGTGATGAATGCCACAAATTTAAAAACAGTATTGCTACACATTTAACCATGATAGAATAGTTCTTGGGTAACAAGCATTTCTGGGTGTATGATACATCCCACAAGCAGTAAAACCAACAAATGGTTTATTCCAGGAATTTCATGGTTAGATCATCAGGAATTTAGTAAACTAAGTGACCAGGAATACTGAATACAAGTGGCATATATGGGTGTGGTATGACAAAGTCCCAACGCTTGTTTCTCATGTGCAAGGCTCTCAGTGGTGGGTGCCTGTGGAAATGGCAATATCTCGTTTGGGAATTTCAATGGTGTCTAGATGTGTTTTCTGTGGCAACTGTAAACAGGAGGTTTAAATAATATACTTAGTACTGCCACGTTGGCAACAAAAGCATGGGATGATGTGGTCCCAGGTTGCAAAACCCTAAGTTGGGATCCCACCTCAGAAATATATAAGCTCAACTGGTGGAGTGGCAAAACTGTAAATATTGTGAAGTTAGAACCCTTTTGGAATGGATAAATAAGGAACTGGGTCTGGGACAGAATGGGTATTAAATGTAATGAAGAGGGACTATGCTGGAATTTAGGATAGAGGTGGATAAAATAGAAACAACTTAGAGAATCAAAGAATCGGGGGTGTTTTGGCAAATATGGATTATAACTTAGTATTTTTTTTTTGGGGCGGGGTGGTTTACCTCCCGACAGGAAGAGAGATGGTAAACCAGCCCCAGTTCAAAGGAGAGAACTTCCTCGTCTCAAGAAATTTCGAGGAGAGATTTCAGAGTCTCAGACACAAGATTCTAACCCCTAACCCTCTCAATTCCACATGAAATCAGAGAAAGCCACTACCCAGAAAAATAATAGAAAAAAGAATGCCTGCAACAAACCCAGGAGGAAATTGCTGGTTCAGCAGATCTTTCAAGCGTGGTTCTCTCAGCAGGGATGGCTTCAGTAGGTAAGGTTCTATGGGTAGAGTCACCTAGGGCAGGGCATCTCACACCCAAAATATGAGGAGAAAAGGGGAGAGGCGAGAAAGATCGATGTGATCAAGTGGCTGCAAGTACCACCCAGGGAAAAACAGTGGAAGGAAGAAAGGGAGAAGGGAAGAAGATGAAGAAGAGAGAGAAACCACAGCCAACAGGCTGTTACCATGGTTTAAAATCTCAATGAGGTGAGATGAGGTGAGATCTCGAAAATCTCAAAGGGCTCGAGACTAGTTAGACCAAGAGATTGAGTCTCAACTCGTCTGTACAATTTCTCGACCAGGTCTCAACTGGTTTCGACCCTGTTGGTCTAAGTTTTCTTACAAATAGACAGTCTCGATTGAAATCTTGACCAACACTGTCATATTGTCTCCTTTTCACTCCTTAGTCTCCATCTTCAATTCACAACTTCAAATCTTGGTGTTTTTGCCAAATCATTCCATGAGATTGTCGGAGGAGCTTGCCAAATCAGTCTATTTGACTACTTTCAGTTTTTTGACTGGCAATTTACTAATTAAGTGCTATTATGTTTATTCTTCTCTTAAAATATAATTTTACTGTCTCATTTGGCATATTCTTTGATCTTCTACTAGTGTAATATTATGTAGAATAGCTAATATTACTCTAGGTTTACATCTGAACTTTAGACCGACACTACCAAACATGGGTGTAAACCCAAACAACCACCATGTGTAATTATTTTTACAATTTTATGATTTAAATGTGTTTATGTATACTAAAATAGAGTTTCCCTGGAGTATCAAGCCTTAAAATGACCATTCTAGGCCCAAAACACACTTTTTTAGCCTTTGTGGCCTTTTGCAGTTTCTCACCGACATCTCAAAAATCTCGGTTTCTCAGAGGGTTAAGACACCCACAAGACTCGAGATTTTGATCCATGGCTGTTACCAGGCCATGCAGACACCAACAAACCACACTTAACTTTCCATTAATCAAATCAAATATGTTCATCAGTTTACATGAATATATAAAGAAGAAAGACTCCTAAACTAAAAAAACTCTATCACGATAGACTCTTAACAAACTCTTAAGCCAGAACAGAACTCAAACTCCTAGTAACATTATTTATACTCCAACTGAAAAAAAAAAATCCAAATAACAAGATAAACTCAAATAAGAAAATCCCTAAATATTCTAATGGACCGAAATAAGATCTGAGTCCGATTCTTTATGGTTTGGGTTTCCAAGCCCGTCCAACCATAGAACCATAGCTGGAACTATTCCAGACTTTCTGGAAGTATAGTAAGTATGCAAATTTCTCTAATGCTAATCCTTTAATGCCTTGCAACTTTTTTTTTTCTAGTAAAATTATGATTTAATGTGAGGTGTGAAAGAAACAAATCCCTAATGAACTTTCAGTTCTTTCCTTGCTTTTTACATGGGAAATTTGGATATAGAAATGGATTTGAAAACTGTTTCTTAAGTACTCACTGAGTTATTATGGAAGTTGCTAAACTGATGTGTGATAGCCTAAGGAATATGTCTTTCTCCACTGATTGCACTATTGCAACAGTTATCAAGGAGTCAATATAGAGATCGTTCTAGGTAGAAGGCATGCACAAAATGGTTAAAATGCAGCATGGATTCTTAATGTTAAACATGGAGGTGCCTCAACAGGACATCCACATTTAAGTGTACGTGGAGTGGATATCACGAATTGCATCATTGTACAGGTAATGAAGTAGTAGCCTTTTCACATTCTAATGGGATGGCAATACGGCATTCAATGTAGGAGCTGTCTTGCTGAGATTGAGAATTATCAGTGGGAACCATTATTGTAAGGAATTTGACTTGCATGACAGCATGAGGTAACACCTGAAATTATTAAAAGTAAATTGTGAACGCCATCTCTGGAAGTTTTATTAGACATTGGTGGAAAGAACTGAGACCAATAGTGGAGACCCCTGGATTAAATTTCTTGCATACATAGAGGGAGAAGAACAAGGTATCCGACCCACCAGCAAGCTTGTATTGTCACCTACACGACAACAATGTTTTCTTCGGTCAAACAGATCTGCCTAGAGGTATTAAAAAAAATTGGTAGGTGTTAGAGAAGAAAAATGTATCGAATAAATATGTGGACTTAATTAAAGATACGTATGATGACGTAGTGGCTAGTGTAACTGCGGGGACACGGTTCAAAATTTCGACCGAAATATCGATCGGCGTAATTCAGTTTCGATATGATTTGAAACAAAAAGCCTATGCGAAACACAGGAAAGTTCAGATTCCAACGAAATTTTGACTCGTTTCGATGTCATTTTGATCATTTCAGTGAAATTTCGATTCATTTTCGGAAGAATTTCAAAATTTTAAGCTTTTGCCCCCTCCTTTTGCCTAGGAGCTCTAGACCTGTGAGAAAACTTCAAATTTATTTTGGCAAAATACTTCATTTTGCTGCTGAATCAATGTTAGTGGTCAACTGAGGAGCATCCACTTCAACATTTAGGTGGTTTTGAAGCCTCATTTGGCTACGTTTCCCCAAATTTCAAAAAAATTATCTATAGGACTGTTATAGTGGACGTAGAGTATTTTTCAGGTAGAGAAAGACATATAAACATTGACTGATTTTTCAGGTATAGAATGACATAGCAGTCATATGTCATAGGGTCCACAGCCAAACTAACATTTGGGTGCTTTTTTCCCAATATAAAGATTAAGACATGTGTAAACATCCTTAATAGGGAATTAAAAAATTCAGGGAAAAACTCCATCATTTGGCCACCGAAATGGCCATTTCAAGATGATCTACAAAATGGATCAAATTTTGAGCATATGGATTTTGATGGTATATTTTGGTTTTGACCAAGGTCAAAACTGAAATTTAGATCCTTGCTGAGGGGGACATGGAAGTGAATTTACAGTTACTATTGGATTACATCGAGGATCAGCTCTAAGCCCATATTTGTTTGCACTAGTCATAAATGAACTGACGAGAGGCATTCAATGATTCAAGATTCAACCTTTGAATCAAAATGTTTTAAGATAAGTTGATTAAAACTGAATATATGGTGTGGAACTTTAGTGTCAATAAGACTGAAAGTGAAGCAGTGAAAATTGATGACAAGGAGATACCACAAAGTGAAAATTTTAGGCACTTAGGTTCAATAATAAATAAAGAAGGAGAAATAGAGGTTGACATTACACAAAGAATTAGATACAATGGATAAAGTGGAGAGGTGCATCCAGAGTATTGTCTTACCAACATATTCCTATAAAACTGATGCAGCCCAAGTCTACCAAAGGAGACAAAAGGGGCAGCAGCGTATGGATTGATGGGCCTAGCCGCAAGCCTTTCAGCTCACATTCAGCCAGCCCAACTGCATGGATGAGCCAGCTGTCCAGCTATGTCTATTCATTTGTTTCTATTTTTAGGTGAAGGATTTTTAGCTTTTATTTAGTTCATTCATGTCAGCAAGAATTAGTCTAGTTCCAATTTTTAGAAGTTTCGATTTTGTGTTATTAAGGAGATCTAGCTGAGTTTCTATTTTCCTGCTAAGTTTCTAATTTCAAGAATACTTGTTTAGAAAGTGTTTAGTAGGGGAGTCCCAAGTCCGTAGATCTGGTTTCTAATTTTGTACCAACAATCATATGACAATCTATAAATTAATGAAACAGGGCACTGCTCCCCATGATTTTACGCTTGCTAAATATAATTGCTTTGTGCAAGGTGGTGAGGAACAGTTGGTTTGAGACCAATGATGGTGGGAAACTGCCCCCCCCTTCTCTCCTTCTCCTTCTCTCTTTTCTGGCTATCTTTTTTTTTTCTTTTTTATTTTATGATCAAATAACACTGCTGGGAAGATATCTTGCTGTCAGTATCATCACTTGAAGCACTGCCATTGCTGTGAACAGTTTTGTTGAAGTTTAGAGGATCTGGTGATCTGAATTGTGGTTGCTGAACTACTGCCACTTGAACATTTATAGATCCTGTAACTTGGGTAACTCTCTTGGGGTTTGAATTCTAACGTTTATCCCGTTAAAAACTCGAAGGAAAATTTTATAGGATAGGTATACGACCAGCAATGCAATATGAAACTGAATGTTGGGCAGCAAAAAAGGAACATATAAATAAACTTAGTATAACTTAAATGAGGATGTTAAGATGGATGAGTGGTAAAACTAGAAAATATAAAACAAGAGTGAACAAATAGAGCTCATTTAGGAGCAGCTCCGATGTATGATAAATTGTGAGAAAATTGTTTGAGGTAGTACGGACATGTGTAGTGGAGGCCTTTGAATGCTCTAGTATGAAAGGGTGCTTGAATTAATATTGAAGGAGCTAAAAGAGCCAAGGGTAGGCCTAAAATGACTATAAGAAAAGTGATGAGGAAAGACATGCATAGCTTAGGACTAATAACAAGTATGACTTTGACTTACCCCAAAAAACAAGTATGACTTCGAATAAAAATAATTGGAAAAACAGGATCCATATTGCTGACCCCATTTAGTTGGGATAAGGCCGAGTTGAGTTGGTTTCTTGGACTGCTTACCGATTAATAACTTGAAGACAGTGTTTTAAATCTCGGCGAGATCTCGAAGATCTCGAGGAGCTCGAGACGAGATCTCGCCTCGATACAGTGTCTCGACCATCTCGACTAGTTCTTGAGCATTTCTCGACATTTTCGACCATTTCTCGACATTTTCGACTATTTCTCGACATTTTCGACCAGTTCTCAACCATTTTTCGACTAGTTCTTGACTGGTCTCGACATAATGTATGAATTATGATTGTATAGTCTACTTGACTACTTTGGGTTTTTTTTACTATGACAATTAACTAATTAAGTGTTATTATGTTTATTCTTCTCCTAATATATCATTTTACTGGCTCATTTGGTCTTCTGTGATCTTCTAATAGTGTTACATTATGTAGAATAGTCAATATTACCCTAGGTTTACATTTGAATTTCAAGCCGACACTGCCAAACATGGGTGTAAACCCAAACAACCACCATGTGTGATTATTTATACAATTTTATGGTTTAAATATGTTTATATATGCTAAAATAGGGTTCCCCCAGAGTATCAAGCTTTAAAATGATCATTTTAGGGTCGAAATACACATTTTAAGCCTTCACGGCTTTTGTACAATGTCTTGCCGAGATCTCGACTGAGATTTCCGAGATCTCGGTTTCTCAGAGGGTCAAGACACCCTCGAGACTCGAGATTTCGAACTATGCTTGAGGATAAACTAATTTTTACATGATGGCTATCTAAATTTTTCTAGGAATTTTCCCTTTGGCTTAAATTTTTTGCTCCCCCCTCCTGACCCTCCTCTTTTCCAGGGTTTTAGATGATTGATTGATTAAATAAAAAAAAGGAACATTGTTTGGGCCTTGAAATGTTTTGAGCTTAAGAATAAGGGTTAGTTCCAAACAACATAGGCTTATTCAAAGAAGTATTCTCCTCAATGCTAACCGTTCATCTTTTTTCTATTTCAGAGTCTATGATGTTGGATGATACTGACAATCCAAAAAAAAAAAAAAAAAAAAAACAGGGCATTGATGTACTGTGAAAACTCCTAGAACCAAAACAGTTAACAACTTCCAATGCATGGAAAGTGGATTAACATATGAGAGAAGGCAACTAAAACATTAGAAAGACCAGAAAATGGAATACCCCAATCAAGCAAAGAATGCTTTTTCAGCATGCAATGATGAAGAATAAAGTTCTATTTCAATGACATAATCACAATACAAATTGAGAAAACAAAGCACTAGCTTATTCCTTTCATTGCTTAACAGATTACCATCCATATCACTTCTACAGATTCTATTTAGTAATACAATAAGAGAATACAATCTTGGGATAACACATACCTAGCTAAGATGCCATGAACAAGAACAAGAAGATGATCAGGTTCATCTTTTAACTTGGCAGCTCCCTTGGGTATCACAGCATTTCCCTGAGTGGTACTCATAGCTTGAATTCCGAAGCTTGGATGTTCTGAGCAAATCTTCAAGCCTGAACACAGTTTAGCTAGCAAATTTGAGCCCCCCACCTCCCCCCAAAAAAAAATTAATAATAAAAAGAGAAAACGGGAGCATCTGAGCATATTTATTGCTGGCACACAGAAGTTATATATATCTATATATATATATGATCAAACATGGTAATGTAACCTTACTGCATTAGCAAGGAATCCGGTATTCCATGAACAAAATTTGAGGTGCTCAATTGCAACACGTGATCACTATCGGTCGATACGTATCGGTATTGACACTAATCGATACGATACACCTCGATTCATCTCTCCATTTAAAAAAAAAAAAAACACATATCGAGTATATCGATACACTTTAAATATAGTTTTCAAAAAATAAATAAATAAAAACCAACCTGTATCAACTGACTAGTATCGAACCGATACTGGTCAATACTAATCGATACACCCTTTTAGTATCGAGCAGCATCAATTCTACTGAGAACAACGTCTTTTTCGAAAAGGCGACAACCATTTCAGCTTGAATACTCTTTTGCAACTTGATTTTCTTCCAAAAAACCTTAGGGCTTTGATTCTTAGTCCTAAAACGACTGGGAAGGTAGCATCAAACTTGGTTTTTGTGAAGATAAGAGCACAAAATCATCTCTTTAAGCTCCAAGGGCGGAAAACAGCAAAGGCATGAGCTTCCATTTTATTTTTTTTCAAAATAAATCGATTTTTGTATTGTTTCTTCTCATGAATCAATGAACAATGGTCCTATTTGATAAATGCATGCTACATACATGGATTTAAACACTAATTTGAGGTTTGATTTGAGAAATTTTTGAAGAACACAAGAAATTTTGAAATTTTTTTTTTCCAAAAATTAATCCTTTCCTCTTCTACTATTTATATAAGATGTGTAGACCATTGATCTACCATCTTTGCTTCTCAGTTATAATTTTCGATATTATTTTTTATTTTTTTATTTTCTGATTTAAAAAATAGAAATATAATTTAGATAATATTTTTTTTATTTCCTTTTCTTCCATCCTTGTTATTTCCTTTTCTGATTTTTTTTTTTTTTTTTTGTTTCTCTTAAACAAAATATGGCTAGGAACTTGTCTTCTTTTTTTTTTTTTTTTTTTTTTTCAAAGATCTTAATTTCAACCCATGTCTATTTCTCTGTTTTTGGGCCTGATGTCTATTTTTGTGTTATGGAAGTTCTCTATTTATTGTAGATTGTACACTTTTTTTCTATGTGGATGAGGACGTCAAAACTGTAGGTCAATGAAAAAGATAGGGTTCATAAGGAGACTATCTTGAAATATAGTGTTTGAGGATATGAAAGAAAGAGCAAGAACTCTTGTAATGCATTCAATGAAACTCTGCAGAAATGCAATGCTTGTAATAAGACTGTTTATGTAGAAATGAAAATGGAAGACTGTATTTTTCATTTTCTTATAAGAGTCATATTCCATCTATCTCATTTTTCTGCAGTTGATTTTATTGAGTTTTTATTCTTAAGTGGATCAACTAGTAAACATGTTTGACATTTTATATTAACCCATGTCTAATTCTTAATATTGTTAATTATAGATTTATTGTGTTTTTATGCTTTAAAAATGTGTTATGTATGATCCTTAATCATTTCTGTGCATATCCTGCCCTATAATCATGTGTATTTACGATGTAAGAAACATTTTCTTTCTCAATGTTGCTAATTATAGTGTTTTTATGCTTTAAAATTATGTTTTGTATGTTCCTTAATCATTTTTGTGTGTATCTTGCCTCGTATCCATGCGTATCCACGATACGAAACGATACGTCTCTTAATTTCAACTGACCGATACGGTAACGATACACGATACTTGATTCCTTGCACGTGATTTCTAATATTAGAAAGGGAGAGTAAATGAGGAAATAAGGGAATACAATGCAGAAATACTGCACCAAAACAAGATGAAAGCAAAAAGATTTTGAAACATTATGACAGAAAGATAAGGCTTTTCTATGTAAACTACTAGAAAAAAGGATAGTAGATAAATGAGATGGAGAAGAAACTGGAACACATGATAAACTATGGGAAAAAAAAAAGGAAGTTAGTCCCACCAAATTCAGAAATGGTTGAAAAGACTTCCTTTTAATTATCTTAGAAACTGTAAGTTTAGCTATGCATTCTATAACAAAATGTTGTACAATCAAGAAATAACACGTCATGTCCATGAAACGTGTATATGACATGGAGGCATGGGAAGACCAGATAGGACTAATAAAGAAAAGCATGGGGTAGTGCAAATTTAGGGGAAGAACAAAAAAAAAAAAAAAAAAAAAAAAAAAGAGGGTAAGGTGACTACTTGATTGAGATATTTTTGTCATGCGTGTTGAAAACTAGAGACGAGTTCAAACACTAACAAAGAAATATGCAAGTTGAATACTCTCAGTAAAAATTGATCAAGGTAGAGAAATAAGGCTTGATGATTAAACCAACCAAAAAAATAAAAAATAAAAAATAAGTCTTGATGACATGATATTATGGATAATTTGACTCATACAAAGTGGAATAAAAAACTAGAATAGGATTGTTTCTAATAGACCCTTTTTTTTTTTTTTTTTTTGTTTGTATGTGTGTGTGTGGGGGTGGGGGAGAAGGGGGGGGGGGGATAGAGAGGGAGCTCTGATTTAGTGGCATTGGTTTATACATTAAGGCATCATTTAGGCTTTGAATTTCACATTCACATAAAATTTTACACTCATTGCATAAAATCACTAAATTTGAACTCAATTAGCTTTTAACATATTCACTTCAATTGGAACATCTCTTCTTTTTTTTTTTTTTTCAATTGGAACATCTCAATAACATCTAATATAAAATTGTTAGAGAAAATAGTACATGTATAAGAACACAAAGAGGAACTATATGGGAGAGAATACATTGAGCAACACTCTAGACCCCTAGGTTGGGAGATGAAATTTTGAAGCTTGGGAACTGGTATTTTCAAGAAAGTTTAACAATGAAATTTCTCTTTCATCTCAAACAAAGAGAATTAATTTTTTCAAAGAAACAACAAAGATACCATAGATTGTGAATTTGGATCTAACGCAAATAAATTCACATATTCATACTATAAATTACACATGTCCACATTATAAAATTTACTTTGTTTTAAGTGGGAGATAACTTGTTTCATTCATGTAAATCAAGAGTTTTTCAAGTATATTGACCACCTTCAAGTGTTAATTAACATATGCTTTTTCATAGAGCTTCATTTTCATATTGTATTTGATCACATGTGTGGAACAACAAAGTGGAGTCAAGCTTGGGAGCTTTTATATTAAAAGATTGCACCTGCTTTTCTAATAGTTTGAGTTAACTCTGAATACACGTTGAAAAGAAAGACTGTTCTACAACTTTTTAGCTTAATTGCACAAGTACTAGAGATTTAAGAATTGAACCTTTTCAGACCTGGTTATCAGAATAGAACTTTTTCAACCCTTTTTCCCAAAATTGCATTTTTTTTTTTTTTTTTATGGTTTTCATCCCAAGTCATCACTGCAATATGTCAAGTGGATCATTTTAATTACAGGAAAAAAAAATGTCCAACAAGTTGTTCCATATTCTACCTATCCACACCCCTCCTCCCCTTCCCAACCCCCCCCAAAAAAAAAAAAAACCCAAAAAATAAATAAATATTAAAAATAAAAAAAAACCTGTTACATATAGCATGAAGATTTCATATTTCTCCTCTAAGAGGCTTAGATAATTTCCAATGACAACTATTGGTAGCAAATCAGTTGGCATAAAGAAGGCTAGCTGCCTTTTGCAAGTGAGATGGAATAAAACAAACTTTACAGGATTTTTTCCTATCAATTGTCATCTTGAGAAATCAAATTAAAAAATGAACTACAGCCTAGTTAGGAGATATTCTCTGTAGCTGTGATGCCACCCAAATTGGAAATTCTTACTCTTTTAATCAAAACACTCAATTGAGTATTGTTGCAAGTGATAAAAATCTGTTTTGGCTGACTCCTGGTGCATTAACAATTCAAAGAAGAATTTCCAGCTCTATTTCAGAATCTCAAAACAGATTCATCAGGATCATAGATTATTATGGTCAAAGTGCTGATCATATGGTTTAGTCCTTTAGGAGGAACCTCAAATGATTGAGAAATTAATATGGTTCTGGCCTGCTAAACTAGCTCTCTGGTGTAAGATTGATATAACAATCTCAACAAAGAGATGTTTAAACTCTCCCTGATAGCGGCCAGTTTTCAGCAAAATCCTTTTCAGCCATTTTCTACCCCTAGGGGACTATGACATTCCCTTCAAAAGAACTTGGAAGGAGAAATCACCTTCAATAGTGGCTTTCTCCTCTTCAACTGCAGTAAAAGAGAACATTGAAACAACTGGATTTTTTAAGAGCAAAGTATATCATTTAGTCAGTGGATGTTCTCTTTGATACAATCATTTTGAAGAAGCTGACACCTAATCGATTTCCTCTGTCATACAATATATGACTTCATTTCAAGCAAACTTCAACATTGATGGTCCTTTGCCCGGTAGCTTTAAAAAAAGGGATTGTTATCAGTTTGGACCTTAAGTGTCAGAGGATTGAATAGTGAAGGAGGACACATCTTGAAGTAATTACTTCATGCCATAGGATGGACTCTATGGTAATGCTTGTACTTCTGTAGGCCAGTTCGAAGACTATGCAGTTATTAGCTGATGTTCAGGATAGCCTAGTGTATTCAAGTCAGCTTAGAGGTGATCATTATGGTTGTTCTGTCCGTTACCTAAGAACAGCTGCAATTTAGATTTAACTTCTGTTTTTTTTTTGCTTTTATTTGATTTGTCTTCCTTAGTTTGTTTAGGTTTAATGCCTATTTGTAGAGGCCTTCTGGCTTTGGGGCTTTAGCCATTTCTTCCCCTACCCTTCTAATAAAATTTCCATCCAGAAAAGCTATGATGCAACTCCGCTTTTCCACCAATATTCTTTCAAGAATCTTAATATACAATAGTTCTAGTTTCCTTACCGAGGATACTGTTGTTGAATAAAATTCATAATTAGGCTCTGTAGGCTAATAAGACGGATTTTGAGCTGAAGAATCTCTGCGATTGGTTTCACTTAATTGAATGTAGTCATTAATAGGCCATTGACTGAATGGATGGTGAATCAGTGATTTTGTACCGACTGCTTGACCCAATTATTAGTGAATCTAAATTTGTTTTCCACTGGCCTTCATAATTTAGCAAACTAAATCTCAGAAAATCAAACAAAACATAGTAAAGTTTCAAACTCCAATCCAAAATTCCTTCATATGGAATCGTAATCACTAGCACTCGAAGAAAAAAAAAATAGGGGGAACTTTAATTACCAGAGGAGTTGCAGAAATTGAAAGAGAAACATAGTCGATGATCAAAGGACGAACAACAAGGCGAATAAAACGAAGAAGAAGAATGAGAGGATGAACCGCCATTTCCACCATTCCAAAGCTTGAACCTCGGAATCCTCTGTGAACAACCGTAACGAGGACGAATGAAAGGCACAGAAGCTGAAGCCATAAATAAGACAAAAGCAGCGGTGCAACGCCGCAAACCGAGAAGCAAAGACCGACTCTACGGGATAGACCACAAAGAAAGAGAAAGAGCGTATTTCGCTATGTCAGCATCTTCGTCATCATCTGACAATCCTCATCACAATACTGTCAACACAGAACCATTCTTCAACGTTTATCCTTACAATCATCATCATTTATCATGAATCACGTGATGACCATCTGCTTTGATCTTCTTTCCATTCTCCCATTCCCTGCGACTGCGATTCTCTGTGTCAAATAATTGCGTCAACATCCGCCATCGAACGAACTGACACGTAATCCCGATATTTCAGGAAAGTTTCTGCACAACCACAGTGAGAACTCTATCTGCTCTCGCAGCTTCAGTTAACCCCGGCAGGTTTGATCTCGACAGACAATGGTCGATACTCGATCGTCGATAAAGAAAGCAGAGACGATAAATCTGGAATGAAACTGTACCGCTGTACAGTTGCCAGTTGGTCATGGAATCGACTCTCGGAAGTTCCCGTTAAAAAATAGATGATGATCCAAATCGTCTCCTGCGGCAGGAGATTCCTGCCGCCGATCCAAGGGCCGGGGTTCGGTCTGACTGCCTGCCAATACATTGGGGGTGGGTCGGTTAAAATCCGACCTTAGCAGGCGACAGGACCGCAGGAGAGGATTTGGTTGCTAGATGATGGAGGTGCCTGTCCCGATCCTTAGGATGTGATAATCGACTAATAAGAGTTTATTAAACCAATATTTTATTAAGAGATTATTTATACTCTTTAAATTAGTGGCAAAGTTAGGTTTTAGGTCACTTGAAAACAAAAGTAAGAGGGGGAGAGAGACATTCTCCTTTTATTGAATATACATGTTAAAAATCAACATTGAAATTAAATCGGCTCGATAATGGCCTGATAGAATCCATTAATCTAATTTTTTTATTGCATATATATATAGTAAACGAAATCGAACTGATAGCAGATCAATAAAAGTCCATTAAGCCAGCCTGATAACAAATCAATACCAAATCGACTTGTTAACCAATGTGTAGAGTGTAGCCCACCTAGCCCAATCTCTTATTGGATATATTTCAGGCTTCCCTATAAGACTTGAGAATCTAAGATCGACTTGGCCCAGACTGAAATCGGCCCATTGACACCCATATCGGTCAGTTTCAGTGGGTTCAATTAATCCACATTAATCTAACAATCAGCATCGAGACCAGTGTTTTCTCAACCCACTACATGATTTTCGATTAGGCATCTATCAAATCATTCGAAAAAAATTTTGTGTGTGATTATTACCAGCTAACTCGGCAAAAGAACTCTGTCCAAATGCATGGCGAATAGAAACCATGCAGCCTAAATTTTAACAGTTGGATCCCTAACATTATATTAAAACATTGGATCTAAATAAGCAATTAATTAATTTATTAAGTATTAAAAGAATACTAAATACATAACGGCTCTATTTGTTTTAACATAAAATTTTACGTGTAATATTTTAGATGTAATTTTTTTTTTCTTGTTAACTTCCAATATATAAAAGAAAGACAAACTTTTTTTTCCACTCCAAGATCACTATAATGTTACACATAAAATTTTACTGTAAAAATTTTACGTCAAAACAAACTGAGCTAATAGGAAAATTCTCTTTCTCTCTCTTCTCCTCCGTTTAATAAATTCATCTTATTACCTCTCTCTCTCTCTCTCTCTCTCTCTCTCTCTCTCTCCCCTAAAACGTACGTTTTGATACCTGCAACTATGGTTTAAATAGTCTTTTAATGTTCAAAATCGAAAGATTCTATGCGATGCATTTTCTAAAGCTATACACAATACATGTAAAAGAAAGGCAACCACTTCACGTGTCACTGATCTAAACAAAAACAAAAGAAAATCAATCATAGTTACAGGAAGAACGGTTTATAGGAGGAAATATGGGGAGAGAGAGAGAAAGAGAGAGAGAGAGGAACATGGGTTGATGGAAAGTGAAGGGCAGAGGACGCGGCGAACGGTGGAGTTGCAAATTTTCAATGGCAAGTGTTATCGTCGGAAATTAATTGGACTCCTGATTAAGACACCTATCACAGAAAGAAGACAGACAAAAAGTTGGGCAGGTTGGATAACCCGAGGCCACTCCGATACCTAACTTAGCTCAAGGGGCAATAAACAGATGAACTCAGTAAAGGAAGCCGACTTCAAAGTAGAGAAGGGCTGGTAGTGAATTCAGTAGTATAACTTTAGGTTTGCAAAAGTTCCGTCCGTTTACTTTCGTAGTAGGGGTATTTATTGAGCATGGAATGGCACTGAACTATGGGACATATCCTAACAATTCCATGGATCTTGGGACTCCTTCGGAAATCCTAGGGGAGTAGTCGTAGTGGGATGAGTCTTTGCATATTCTCTTCCCAAGATTGGGGGGTCATGATAGAATAGGTGAGCTTTGTAGCCATTTGATGTAAATCTGAGGGTTGGTCTAGAGATAACCGCTCGTGGACTCCTTGTGGACGTGATTGAGTTTGTTTCAGCCTCTTCCAAGGGGCTGATACTTGGAGCTAACCACTATAAAGTGTGTTAGCCTTATCTTATTTGAACATGCTTAATTCTCGCACGTACGTAACTACTTGAGGGCACTGAATCGTGCATGTTTAGGTAAACTAGGATGGGGACACGTGTCTGCTAACATAATCAATCCGAGTGGTGTCACGTATCCTTCATTGATTGGTCACGTTTGGCATGGTCCTAACAGTTTCCCCTTGTTCATCCGAATTCATAGAAGTCGGGGGAGCAATGTTGCTTCAAACGATATTAGAATTCTTTTGTTAAAACAGCAGCCAAGCTATGGTATCAATTGTTGATTGATTGTTTTGGATGACCTTTGAGGTTGGTTGCTAATGAGTTGTGCCTGACAACCTATCTGAAAATGAATTGTGTTGAACGACCTATCAGGAATTGAGCTGCATTGGACGACTGAGCCAAAATTGAGTCGTTCTAGACGACCTAGCCTAAATTGAGCCTTGCTGGACAACCAACCTAAAATTGAGTCATGCTTGATATCATGGTTGATGATCTTTTGCCAAGGATCGCTCTTCATATTGATTCTGACTAACATTTAATGCGATATTCGACGATATCTCAGCCAATCGTTAGATATCCAGCTTGCATTAACTGCGGGAGACCTTTCGAGTGCAAATATTTGCACACGGAGCTGTCAGTTGCAGATAAACGAAGCATTTTAGGTTGTCATTATGAAACCTTTTTGTGTAATGATGCGTCGATCGTTGGACGCTTGCCATGTGGCCATAATTGTCATTTTTTTTGAAAAAAGGAATGTTCCCTTTCGCCTCTAGCACTCATTATGTTTGACGCTTTGGCTATTGGGGTGATGCCATGTGGATCGCATCATCAGAAACTTGAAATTTGAATCGTCGCGACTATGCATCATGTATTCGAGGGCCGCCATGTGGACTATGCTCTTGAGGCCCGATAGGTTGTGTCACAACCCAGTTCCGACTAAATCAGAAGTGTGAGTGAATCATCTCCAAACTACAGCTCATACTAGGATCTCAATAGACTGTGTCAACAAACCATTCAAAGCAAACTAGCTACAATCAGAGAATAATAAATAGTGGCAAAATTAAATAAATAAGTGAACCAAGTTTCAATTTATAAATAAATAAATAACCAAATTATTCCATCATCCACAACGTAAATAAATAAATCCAATACTTTGTTTATAACGAACAGAAAGAATAAATAAAATCTTAAAGGAACACACAGTAAGAGCACTTGCATGAAGCATCATGCTCGTCCTCCACTATCTGTGTATCTATTGCGCCACCGTCCCAGCCATAAGTCCGTAAGTTGGAGAAAGAGATATAAACATATAGTCCTCATATATATGTAACCTGCATCAACATCTGAAAAAGAGTATATATATACGGGGTGAGTTCACAACTTAGCTCAGTAAAGCACAAGATCATGCAACACATAAAATGCATGAGATAACATTACAATTGGGTCAGGTATAACTTGCAAAGTGCTATGGTAAGGTTTAGAGGCTGCCACACCTCTATGCACGACAGTGTAGCAACGCCCAACAGTCAGGCATCTACCACACTACTGCTGTCGTCCCACATTACTCACTTCGGTATAGAGATAGAGCTAGAGTCTGGTGAGCAAGCAAAACCACCATCTCACGTCCTTCCCCTGATATCATACATCATACCAATACATGAACCCCTATTAGCAAGGGTTTACAAATGGGTTCCGTTTCTAACCATTCATATATGTCATCATAGTATCTATGGTCCTACCCCAGCATAGCTCCCTACGACATAGAGATAGGGCTCGAGTCTAGTGGGCAGGCGGAGCCACAATCCCACGTCCTCCCCCTAATACCCTATTAGTACCAAACTTGCTAAGGTAGACGGCGATACAAAAATGTGTTAATGTGAGGATATATCCAGGGCTCCACTCCCCTTCACATTCCACACACTAACAGAAACATTCACATGCCTATCAAACATCATTCTTAGCATACAAATATGCATGAACAGATAATAAAATTAAATAACTAGATGACATGTGAAATGCACAGACAACAAACAAACAGATTACAGAAACAGATACGTTTACAACGGTTCACTTTTATTTAGTCAATTAGGATTTGGATTGCAATTCTGCTTTGTATCATAGAGTCCATTCACGTCTACAAGTCCTACATGACCATATTTATAGATTAGAATTTGGTTGCTAGGGTTCCAGTTGGTCAGAACCAAGTTTGGCCAAGCAAA